>JAWPHD010004875.1:0-176248 GCA_037043455.1 Cyrtodaria siliqua | reverse complement strand
CAGTAGTTCCCCTACTATAAGTAGTTCCCCATTATACAGTAGTTTCCCACTATATAGTAGTTTCCCCAATGTACAACAGTTCCCCACTATACAGTAGTTCCCCACCATACAGTAGTTCCCCACTATACAGTAGTTCCCCACTATACAGAAGTTCCCCAGTACACAGTAGTTCCCCACTATATAGTAGTTGCCATCTATACAGTAGTTCCCCACTATACAGTATTCTCCCACTATACAGTAGTTCCCCTACTATACAGTAGTTCCCCAGTATACAATAGTTCCCAAGTGTACAGAAGTTCTCCAAAATACAAAGTATAAGACACTTTCATCAACATTAACTTCCTGTTAGCAACATCGTGTCCAAATAATAAGTGCATAGACAGTTTAATGAACAACTATAAAAACGTCACATAACAATGATAAAACATTTGATTGGTTAAGACTAGGCAATATTTCAGCAGTTTGATTGGTTGAACAGTAAGAGTACTGAATTTAGGTTTATACACGACTCAGCTAAGAGTATAAACCAATTTTTATATTCCATTTTTTTTTTTTTTACATTTTTGAATGTCACAAAAGAGAAACTTTCATGGGTATCCAGTGCAACAGATAGGGATTTCAAGGCTGTTTTGATCGGAACTGTGGTTCCATCTAAAATAGTTATACAAAGGGTTGGAATTTCTCCATCTGAACCAGATACCCATATTGATTCTTTTTCTTCCATACCATTTACATGTTGTGTCTTGGCATCACTAACAATCAACGTTGTATGTTAAAACACGCAAGTCAAAATCTTGGAAATTGTCCACCTGTTATAAACAACTAGAAGAGTGTTCCACGAAACACTTATGTTGCCTGTCGTGTGCTTATTTCATCAAGTACATTGTTAAAGTTTATGAAAAGGGGCATAACTCTGCACTGGACAACTGATAAGGAGGAACTGTATAATAGGTTAATATTTTGCCAAGTCATGAGCTAGGTTAGGTTGCCAGTTAAAGTTTTATGAAAAGGGGCATAACTCTGCCAAAATGAAAGTTGAGTTATTGAACCTGCGTACCAACATTCCTTGAGATACGATGAAGACGTGTGAAGTTTTAAGAACATAGGTCAAATACTTTTTAAGTTATGCTAACATTAGGGTGTAGGTTGAAGTGAGATGGACAATGATGGATGATGACGTTGGACAAAGTGATCCCTTAGTGTCTATCATGCTACGCAGGCGACACAAAAAATTCTACATCATATTGAAAATAAAACTGACTTTTATATTCAATGATAAATATTATTGAAATTAATGACATAATGCAAAGGACTACACCAATCAACTCGGTATATGCACATTATCAATATATATTTTGTTTACGAATAAATAATGACCAGGGGACACAAAGTACAACTTTTATAATGAGATATAATCGATTACGAGTAAAGACATTTATTTATTTTTTAATTGAAATGTTCATTGTGTTACATTATAAACAAACATCAAGTACCATCACTGAATATTTTACTATATTTGATATAACAAATCTAGCACCACAGTGCTCTAAAGCGTATCAGTTTTCCATAACAAATTTCTTATAAAATTGCACAAATTGGTGAAGAAATTCATACTTTATGTATTACTCTTATACAACAATCAGCCAAAGGTGACAAAATCAGTAAAAAAGGCACACACGGCAATCTTGATGTTTCTAAACTTGCGGTGTTCCGTTAGTTTTTATTTACATAACTTGCGTTTGTTCAATCATTAATATTAATTATAAGAATAGTACAAAGCAAAGCGTTTTTGCATATGGCACCAATAATATATTCAACCTTTATTAAAATAACGACAAAAAAATTATTTAATTATATGCAAGCAGGTTTTAAAGTCAAAATGATACTGGATTAATAAATCGAGATGCTACTTTTAATGTTTGATAAATACACCAAGATTGCCAGGTGTCCCTTTAATGTTTGATAAATACACCAAGATTGCCAGGTGTCCCTTTAATGTTTGATAAATACACCAAGATTGCCAGGTGTCCCTTTAATGTTTGATAAATACACCAAGATTGTCAGGTGTCCCTTTAATGTTTGATAAATACACCAAGATTGCCAGGTGTCCCTTTAATGTTTGATAAATACACCAAGATTGCCAGGTGTCCCTTTAATGTTTGATAAATACACCAAGATTGCCAGGTGTCCCTTTAATGTTTGCTAAATACATCAAGATTGCAAGGTGTCCCTTAAAACAAGATCTTTGAAAGTACCGAATGGTAAGCTGAATTTGGCACGTAGATTCAAGGAAAAAAACTTGGATGAAATGTATCTTTGGTCTTCAAAAACAACATCTAATATTTATAATAAAAAGTGATTAAAGCAAATTGACAGCAGTTTGGCATGTATATCGCAGCACCATTGGTAATAATAATAATTAAAAAAACTTGTTTTTAATGGTTATAGAACAACTGTTTCTGTTAACTGACTTGTGTATTCAGGTCTCTTTTGGTTATAGAATGTGTGTTGCTGTTAACTGAGTTTTGTATTCAAGTCTATTGGTTATAGAATGTTTGTTGCTGTTAACTGAGTTTGTATTAAAGTCTATTGGTTATAGAATGTTTGTTGCTGTTAACTGAGTTTGTATTAAAGTATTTTGGTTATAGAATGTTTGTTGCTGTTAACTGAGTTTGTATTAAAGTCTATTGGTTATAGAATGTTTGTTGCTGTTAACTGAGTTTTGTATTCAAGTCTATTGGTTATAGAATGTTTGTTGCTGTTAACTGAGTTTGTTATTCAAGTCTATTGGTTATAGAATGTTTGTTGCTGTTAACTGAGTTTGTTATTCAAGTCTATTGGTTATAGAATGAGTGTTGCTGTTAACTGAGTTAGGTATTCAAGTCTATTGGTTATAGAATGAGTGTTGCTGTTAACTGAGTTTGTTATTCAAGTCTATTGGTTATAGAATGAGTGTTGCTGTTAACTGTGTTTGTTATTCAAGTCTATTGGTTATATAATGAGTGTTGCTGTTAACTGAGTTAGGTATTCAAGTCTATTGGTTATAGAATGAGTGTTGCTGTTAACTGAGTTAGGTATTCAAGTCTATTGGTTATAGAATGAGTGTTGCTGTTAACTGTGTTTGTTATTCAAGTCTATTGGTTATAGAATGAGTGTTGCAGTTAACTGAGTTTGTTATTCAAGTCTATTGGTTATAGAATGAGTGTTGCTGTTAACTGTGTTTGTTATTCAAGTCTATTGGTTATATAATGAGTGTTGCTGTTAACTGAGTTAGGTATTCAAGTCTATTGGTTATAGAATGAGTGTTGCTGTTAACTGAGTTAGGTATTCAAGTCTATTGGTTATAGAATGAGTGTTGCTGTTAACTGTGTTTGTTATTCAAGTCTATTGGTTATAGAATGAGTGTTGATGTTAACTGAGTTAGGTATTCACGTCTATTGGTTATAGAATGAGTGTTGCTGTTAACTGAGTTAGGTATTCAAGTCTATTGGTTATAGAATGAGTGTTGCTGTTAACTGAGTTAGGTATTCAAGTCTATTGGTTATAGAATGAGTGTTGCTGTTAACTGTGTTTGTTATTCAAGTCTATTGGTTATAGAATGAGTGTTGCAGTTAACTGAGTTTGTTATTCAAGTCTATTGGTTATAGAATGAGTGTTGCTGTTAACTGTGTTTGTTATTCAAGTCTATTGGTTATATAATGAGTGTTGCTGTTAACTGAGTTAGGTATTCAAGTATATTGGTTATAGAATGAGTGTTGCTGTTAACTGAGTTAGGTATTCAAGTCTATTGGTTATAGAATGAGTGTTGCTGTTAACTGTGTTTGTTATTCAAGTCTATTGGTTATAGAATGAGTGTTGCTGTTAACTGAGTTAGGTATTCACGTCTATTGGTTATAGAATGAGTGTTGCTGTTAACTGAGTTAGGTATTCAAGTATATTGGTTGTAAAATGAGTGTTGCTGTTGAGTTTGTTATTCAAGTCTATTGGTTATAGAATGAGTGTTGCTGTTAACGGAGTTTGTTATTCAAGTCTATTGGTTATAGAATGAGTGTTGCTGTTAACTGAGCTTGTTATTCAAGTCTATTGGTTATAGAATGAGTGTTGCTGTTAACTGAGCTTGTTATTCAAGTCTATTGGTTATAAAATGAGTGTTGCTGTTAACTGAGTTTGTTATTCAAGTCTATTGGTTATAGAATGAGTGTTGCTGTTAACTGAGTTTTGTATTTAAGTCTATTGGTTATAGAATGTTTGTTGCTGTTAACTGCATTTGTTATTCAAGTCTATTGGTTATAGAATGAGTGTTGCTGTTAACTGAGTTAGGTATTCAAGTCTATTGGTTGTAAAATGAGTGTTGCTGTTGAGTTTGTTATTCAAGTCTATTGGTTATAGAATGAGTGTTGCTGTTAACTGAGTTTGTTATTCAAGTCTATTGGTTATAGAATGAGTGTTGCTGTTAACTGAGTTAGGTATTCAAGTATATTGGTTATAGAAAGAGTGTTGCTGTTAACTGAGTTTGTTATTCAAGTCTATTGGTTATAGAAAGAGTGTTGCTGTTAACTGAGTTTGTTATTCAAGTCTATTGGTTATATAATGAGTGTTGCTGTTAACTGAGTTAGTAATTCAAGTCTACTGGTTATAGAATGAGTGTTGCTGTTAACTGAGTTATGTATTCAAGTCTATTGGTTATAGAAAGAGTGTTGCTGTTAACTGAGTTTGTTATTCAAGTCTATTGGTTATAGAAAGAGTGTTGCTGTTAACTGAGTTTGTTATTCAAGTCTATTGGTTATATAATGAGTGTTGCTGTTAACTGAGTTTGTAATTCAAGTCTATTGGTTATAGAACGAGTGTTGCTGTTAACTGAGTTTGTTATTCAAGTCTATTGGTTATATAATGAGTGTTGCTGTTAACTGAGTTTGTAATTCAAGTCTATTGGTTATAGAATGAGTGTTGCTGTTAACTGAGTTAGGTATTCAAGTATATTGGTTATAGAAAGAGTGTTGCTGTTAACTAAGTTTGTTATTCAAGTCTATTGGTTATAGAACGAGTGTTGCTGTTAACTGAGTTTGTTATACAAGTCTATTGGTTATAGAACGAGTGTTGCTGTTAACTGAGTTAGGTATTCAAGTCTATTGGTTATAGAATGAGTGTTGCTGTTAACTAAGTTTGTAATTCAAGTCTATTGGTTATAGAATGAGTGTTGCTGTTAACTGAGTTAGGTATTCAAGTATATTGGTTATAGAATGAGTGTTGCTGTTAACTGAGTTAGGTATTCAAGTCAATTGGTTATAGAATGAGTGTTGCTGTTAACTGAGTTAGGTATTCAAGTCTATTGGTTATATAATGAGTGTTGCTGTTAACTGAGTTTGTTATTCAAGTCTATTGGTTATAGAACGAGTGTTGCTGTAAACTGAGTTAGGTATTCAAGTCTATTGGTTATAGAATGAGTGTTGCTGTTAACTAAGTTTGTTATTCAAGTCTCTTGGTTATAGAATACAAATTAATGTTAACTGACTGGGTATTCAAGTCTACTGGTTATAGAATGAGTGTTGCTGTTAACTGCGTTTGTTATTCAAGTCTATTCGTTATAGAACGAGTGATGCTGTTAACTGAGTTAGGTATTCTAGTCTATTGGTTATAGAATGAGTGTTGCTGTTAACTAAGTTTGTTATTCAAGTATATTTGTTATAGAATGTTTGTTGCTGTTATCTGAGTTTGTTATTCAAGTCTCTTAGTTATAGAATGAGTGCTTCTGTGAATTTGGTATTCAAGTCTCTTGGTTATAGAAAGATTGTTGCTGATAACTGAACTGGGTATTCAAGTCTCTAATGATTATAGAATACAAATTAATGTTAACCGACTGTGTATTCAAGTCTCTGGTTACAGAATGTTGGAGTTAACTGCCTTGTGTAATCAAGTGTCTTGCACTCAGGCTAAACTATGCAAATACTTTTTCCTTTTTTTGTTCCTTGCTTTATAAAGGCACAAAATGCTTCTGGTATCAAAACATTAAATTATGTTAAGCGATCAAGAATAACAGTAGATCAACGTCTTCCTTTTAAACTTTAGTGGAGTGACTAATGTAGGATTGCCCTAACATTATGTTGATAGGTATACCTATCAACCGACCCAACACTGGGTCGATATAAAACACCAAAATATTTAAAACAACTTTATTTTAGAAATTTCAGATTAAAGTGTATCATGTCATTTTTACGACTAAAAGAAAACAATTATAAAATCATCATTGGAAAATTAAATGATAAAATGCCTGCAAGACAGCTGACTGTCTCTTTAAAATGTGATTGAAAATGACAACAAAATGATCGTCTAGTAATGGCCATTAATGCAGGCGATACAGTAGCAATGTCAGCTTAATTCTTAATTGCAAAACCATCACAAACGACAACATTATTGTTCAGGCCGTTTGTTTCTGCCAAAGGTTTTTCTTTCACTTTTCAGAAACAATTTTACAAGTACCGAACTAATTATATTTCAGTGAAACATTCAGGCAGAAGTTATTTTTGATACAGTGTTTTTTAATGCAAAATTCTGCTTCATCAAAATTTAAAAGAAAACAAAAAAATAATTGATCCCCCACCCCAACCCCACAACCCCTACCACCCCCTCTATATTGAAGACTTCCTGAACGTTTAATCAAAGTTTAATATTACAGCTATTTGAGTTATATGAAATTTTATAATTTTCAGCTGCCACAGCAACAAGTTTACATGGGGGAACCCTATCAGTAAAGTATTTTGCTATAAAATATTTATTTCTAAAGCGATTTTCAAAACAAAGGTAAAAATTATTTTCAGTTCCAGTTATATTCCAATGATATATAATCTGATAATGTATGCAAGTTCTGTAAAGCTGAAAATCCTTTGGTTGAATCATATGCCCCGGACAACAGGCGTGACATTTATACCTTAATACTTAACAACCAGTTATCTATCACTTTATGAGTTTAAGCATCCATACAAGAATCAGTAGGAAAATGAACACTGACCAAAAACTGTGATGTTTTCCCCTCATTTGTAATTTATTGTATTCTATAAATATTTAGAAATATTAAACAAATTTTTGCTTTGCATATTCTATAATAATTTGAGTTGTTTAGCTATTATTTCAGGTAAGTTGTTTATCAGGGCATTTTGAAATAGGGCACTTTTGTGTCATATAATGATACATGTATAACAATTACGACAAAATACAATTTTTGTCCTTTTTGCTTTTGTGTCTCCGCGCTGGTCTCCCCATTGTTGCACTTTTATTTACAGCAAACCCTGAATTATCCACATAGGTAATCCTTGGAGCGCCTTTACTTGGACTATCGTAATAGTAGTCAAAATCATCTTCTGAGTCACTAGAACTTGAGCACGTGCTGCACGAGCTGCTTTCATCGTAATGGTCTACCCCTCTATCCATCGACATTGACAGTTCTGATGTATGCGACATATTATGATTATTTGTATTTTTAAGAATCCTTTTGCGTTCATGCTCATTTGTATGACTAGCGGACCCAGCCAGCGAGGGTCGACCTTCAAAACTCTGACTCCGTGGGTACCTGCCATGACGATGCCCGTGACGATGTGACCGACCATTTGGTGGTCGTGTAATAGGGTTCATTTTTTCTTCATCTGGCAAATTAGTACAATCGTCTGTTGGCGACACATTTCGTAATTCGGGGAATGACCTTGTTGTCGTAGCAGTACCATTCTGTGCTGATATCGATTTAATGTGATTCTTATTTGAAACTTGTATAAAATTTGTGGGAACTTCCGGGTGATAATAATTCGCTTGGGGATTACTGATGAACTTCACTCCTAAGTTTTTCTCCGACCCCGACTGGCTACGACTTACACTCCGACTGCGTGAACTGCTATGACTTTCCTTGTCCGATTCCATACGGATTAATTTATCTTTAGATAAGTCCGGCATGGACAGCTGAGAAAGTCTTTTCTTCTTGGCATCATGAAGTGGTAATGAATCTACCAAACCGTCCATATTTATTTCATAGCCGGACATTTCTAAGCGAGCTTTTGTTGGAGGTTCATACATACCAGGAGCATACACCTCACTGTTACTACTCGTGGCATATCCCTGATCCCGGTCAGACGAGGGACAGCTCTCCGTGATTGTATATTGTTGTCTTAATACCTCCTGTAGTGCCATTACGCTACTCTCCTGCATGGCGTGACTGATCGGCGATCCTAGACGAATATTGCTGATGTCCTGCATGTAGTCCTCTGGCCGACGTGGCGTCTGCGCTGTCCCAGACCCTGCACGTGAGCACGCTGCAGAACAGTAAATAACTCCGTGTTTTGGCAGAAATGGTTGTCCTAGTAAAGTCTTTTGACACGTGTGACATTTAAAACAGTTGGGTGTGGCATGCCAGTGTTGACCTTCATGGGTCATCTGTCCTTGATCCACGCCAATATGTTCACCGCAAGTATCACAGAATTCCGCGAACATTCGCTCAAAACACACACAACAAAATGGTCGCCCTTCACGCATAATGTACCTTTGTCCACCGAGCAACGTGTCACACTCAAAGCACGAGAAATGCTTCATGTGCCAGCTTCGACCTTCGGCCTCCGTACATTCATCGGCAAATATAATCTGGAAAAGACAAATTATAATCATTTAAGAGTTTTAGAATTCAGTTGCTGAAGTTTGTAACTAGTTCCATTAGATTACCCATACCATCTTTAAAGAGGCTCTACCTATATCTTTTTGTCCACCAACTGATATAAACTTTACTTAATTATAAAGAGGACTATGAAAAAGGTAAATGGCAATAATTTCACCCCATGTAATATGCGTTTTGCTGGGGAAAAACAGGACTGAAAAGATTGAATTTTTGAAATTGTGTTCGTAATTGTTTTAGACAAGCCGATTGCGGAGATTTTCCGATCTTGTTCGTTTACAATCGGAACTGCCTCGTTGGATTGGCGAAGAGTTCCGATCGATTCGGACGAGGCATTGGTGAAGAGTTCCGATCGATTCGTTTACTATCGGAACTACCCCGAATAGTTTGCTTTCGTTCAACTGAATCGCATTGCGCATGTCCGAGAAAATCGTAAAAACTCGTAGTTCTCCGGCAGGGCAGCATTTTATTCAAGCTATTGTTTTGATCATAATTAATAATTTACAGAACTGAAATACGGACATGTTTCTTCTTAGAATACTCATAAAATAGCTTTGTATACATATACAGTAATATTGAGTATTTAATATTTTATATTCAAAATCGCGTAGATATAGGTAGTCCCTCTTTAAGTAGTAAATTGGTACCATCAAATACATTTCAGGCATGGTCAAAGTTGGTTTTAAATAGGTTATTAAATATTACTGCAGAAAGTGTCAAAAGATCAAGTTCCAAATAGATTTTTTTCCGTTCATTTCCGTTATTGTTTTTGTAGCAAGATATATACACAAGATATACACATTTAAATACTCTTAATTTTTTGTTTATGATTTTAGATAAAAAATATACATGTATGTATAATGACCAATCAGCTCACTGAACAAATACACTAACCAATGGCTGATCAATGTTAATAATAGATGTTATGGTATTCATAACATTGATAATGTTTTTGTTTGTGAAACAATTAATGTCTTAAAGCCAGTGTTTTTCTCTCTCTATATTTTGGGTACATGGCCCATACCGTCAGATTTGGAAATTACCCCGCGATTTTTCATAAAATTGGGAAACAAAACATTAAAGCATTCATTTCATAATTGTATCTTTCATACTGCTTACAGTAAAACATGATCAGCATTGATACTTTTCTGTCTTTTTATTTCCCTTCTTTCAGTTGGGAATTTTTGTCTCAAAACTGGGGGAAAAAGATACGTTTTGGCATTGGAAATATGGCCCAATATCAGCTATAAAAACAGCATAAACAACCACTGCAATCTTTGTGTTATATCATGCATTTAAATTAGCACCTTATTTAATAATCCTCTATTCCATTAAACATAACTGGGGCCCCACAAAGGCAATTAAACACCGCGAGTTTGAAACAAATGTAGTGTGCTATGTGTCCCTTTACTGATAATTAAAGTCACATGGAGAACGGATACCATATTATTTGCCCTTAACCCACTAAGCACGACTATAATAGCCTTTGCATCTATTGTAAACCCAGATCAGCCTATGAGTAACTTGCAGGCTGATCAGGGTTTACAATGTCTGGCTGCTGATCAGTCATTTTCCCAAAACACCCCTTTGTCAAGTAAATGATATGGTCTGAATTCAAAGAAAGAAAAGTCCGTTATATATATGTAGCAGGTTAAGGGTTAGCATGGTTGATCATCAACACTGGTTATAGACAGTATTACCTCATCACAAGCTGCGCATCTAGGTTTGATGAGTTCTGCATGATGACGCCCACAGTGCAACGCCCCGTCTCTGTAGAAATAGATCAGGTCAACCAGCAACTCTTCGCACGTGGCACAAACAAAGCATGCAGGATGCCAGTACAGGTCAGGTCCCGCACGTGACGCAAACACAGCAATATCTCCGCCCGCAATAACTCCCTTACACTGCAACATCGAGAAAATACATTAAGTGGCGTAATAGGTAAAACATGAAGGACGCTACAACAGGTCAGTTTCCAACCTTTGATTAAACTACAGAACTTATAACAATATATGTTTACTGTCTGTGATTAAATCCTGCAATAAACAGTGTGGGCATGTGCAGTTGATAACAGATTTTAAGATATGGGAAAAAAATCCATTTTTAATTAATGTTTAGAAAATAAACAACTTTAAAATAATTACAAGCATTCTGCCTTAAATTGGGAAATTTTCACTATCAAACAAAAGCAATATTAACGAATATTGCTATATTTTGTCTTGTCAACATTGTAGCGCCTTAATTTTTCATTCGATCTTTACCAAACTTTACCAGATTATTAATATCAATGAAAGGCTGGGCGAGTTAGAAAACCAATCAGATCGGACCAGTAACACTGGAGTTATTGCCCTTGAATTAATGAAAATTGCTATATTTTGTCTTGTCAACACTTTAGCACCTTCATTTTTCATCCGATCTTTACCAAACTTTACCAGATTGTTAACTATTACATTATATGTATACATTGTCTTGTAGTATTTCATTACCCTTCCCTAGAAGTATACATATACCCCTTTTTCCGTTTTAAAAGTTCCTCTCTTAAAATATTTACCAAAAAAACAACAAACCTTTTCACTCCAATTGTGAAAAAAACACTTTTTGCCATTGGGAATGGTAACATGTTTTTTTTTCGGTACCACTTATATAAGGGAAAAAAACCAATACCTGATATTCCAATAACTGACTGAACATGATCAAAGAATATTTTCAATGTTACAGTAATGCTATCATACTGTGTGACATTGTTATTTGTAAAAGATAAGGAGGAATCACATGGCAGTGTATGACACTTCATAAAGGTGTTACAATACATCACCCTTGCCAGTAGTAACTCCTGTATTCCTTGATGCATGTCAAAATGACACTCATTTTGGAATACACCTGCCACCAGTGAACTTGAGAGCAGAGTATGTAGGTTCTGCAACAACCTGATCAAAGTAGCATCTGCTTTTCTAAGTGTTATCTCCCTTTGCTCTCTCTGTATACAACTTCCGAAAATACATATGCTCCCTTGTATAGTAAAAGAAAAACCTGAAGGTGGGAGGCCGTGTGATTAATACCCAGCCCTGTTATACCAAAGAATTCCTTGCATAATAATACCGAGGGATAAGTACCAGCATTTAGGAGCATTTCCATGCATGGTGATAGGGACAGGACAGGTACAGACATTTTCCTTGCATTGTGATAGGGATGGGACAGGTACAGACATTTTCCTTGCATGGTGATAGGGACGGGACAGGTACAGACATTTTCCTTGCATTGTGATAGGGATGGGACAGGTACAGACATTTTCCTTGCATGGTGATAGGGACGGGACAGGTACAGATATTTTCCTTGAATGGTGATAGGGAGGGGACAGGTACAGACATTTTTCTTGCATTGTGATAGGGATGGGACAGGTACAGACATTTTCCTTGCATGGTGATAGGGACGGGACGGGACAGGTACAGATATTTTCCTTGAATGGTGATAGGGAGGGGACAGGTACAGACATTTTCCTTGCATTGTGATAGGGATGGGACAGGTACAGACATTTTCCTTGCATGGTGATAGGGACGGGACGGGACAGGTACAGATATTTTCCTTGAATGGTGATAGGGAGGGGACAGGTAGACATTTTCCTTGCATGGTGATAGGGACGGGACAGGTTCAGACATTTGCCTTGCATGGTGATAGGGAGGGGACAGGTACAGACATTTTCCTTGCATTGTGATAGGGATGGGACAGGCACAGACATTTTCCTTGCATGGTGATAGGGACGGGACGGGACAGGTACAGATATTTTCCTTGAATGGTGATAGGGAGGGGACAGGTAGACATTTTCCTTGCATGGTGATAGGGACGGGACAGGTACAGACATTTGCCTTGCATGGTGATAGGGACGGGACAGGTACAGACATTTGCCTTGCATGGTGATAGAGATGGGACAGGTACAGACATTTCCTTGCATGGTGATAGGGACGGGACAGGTACAGACATTTCCTTGCATGGTGATAGGGACGGGACAGGTACAGACATTTTCTTTGCTTGGTGATAGGGACGGGACAGGTACAGACATTTCCTTGCATGGTGAGAGGGAGAGGACAGGTACAGACAATTCCTTGCATGGTAATAGGGAGAGGACAGGTACAGACATTTCCTTGCATGGTAATAGGGAGGGGACAGGTACGGACTTTTAGGGGCATTTATTTGCATGGTGAAACTGGCATGTGCAGTTTGGGCATTTCCTTTCATGGTAAAAGGGATGGAACGGGCATTGGCAGTTTGGGCCTTTTCTTGTACATTAAATGGGAGTGGATAGACAGCCAGTCCTCTTGATTTATAGGATCAATTTGACTGTCTAATAATTCATTATAAATTACAGTAATGCTATCTACCTACCTTAATACACACGCTTCCTTGCATGGTAAGAGGGAGAGGACGGACATTTCCCCGCCCAAGGGCCTCCCGTTTCCGCTGAGCGCTGAACATGCGGAGCTCATGTTTCTCCTCTTCACTAAGACTGTTACAGTATCGCACCTCATTGTCATGGGGAGGTAACTGTTGTAACAACTGACGTACGCGGTACTTCTCCCCAACGCTGCTCAAATAAGGAACTTTTTCTTCTGGCAATGCGCGGAAATACTGGTGCACCTGTAAGTATACAAAACATCAATATCTAGAGAACTGAATTTTTACATTATTATTTTACCTAAACTTGTTAAAGGATATCTCTGAAAACACATTAAAATTACCAATGGACTAATATACTAAAACAAATATTTTTAACTCAATGATCAGCAATAGAACACTAAAAGCTTCTACTTATTATAGCTCTTAAAAGACAAATTACGTCGTGTTTTGTACAAAAAAAACACTTCATAATTATGATCATATCATTCGATTTTTGAAAGTTTTTCATCCCTTTCCAAGTTTTTAATAATAAAGCTTGTTTAAATACATGTCTACATTCCCCTTAAGATCGGACATTCATTCATTCAAATTTATACAGGATACACGTTAGTTTAGAGCGAATTGAATTGGGGTTTTACGGCACACCAACACAAGAAATGGTATATGGTGCCAAACAGGGATGAACATGCCAGGCTCATCCTCCATTTACATCTAGATAAAATATGGAGAATGGGCCTAAAACCTTCTAACCTGCAGAACTGGAGAGTTGCTGCAAATTTTATTTGTTATTAATTTTAAATTAATATTAATAGTTTAGAGTGAATATAATAATTGATTTCATTGAGATGTGAAAAAAGTTCTAAACTGGTCTACATTTAGAGACAACATCTGATATTCACAACAAACAAACAAAAATAATTTTTTTTTATATCTGCTTTCACAAACCTCTGAAATAAATAAGAGAATTTATGTCTCAATGCAACACTATAAGATTTTTTATTCCATTCCCATATTCACTAGTATGTATATAAGTAAATAAATGTTAACAAAAGTTTCAGTTCGCATTTATTATATACCACACAATAAAGAGAACCCAAACGTTCAATCTCTCCGATACTTGTCTCACTTCTTCAATATTTTTATTTCCAATATCGCAGGTGTAGGAGTTTATAGTTCACACCAGATAACTCCGTCTCACTAACAGCCAATTACCGTAATGACTCCATAAACTCACAGTGATTATGGGCCTTGGTAAATTGCAAATTAACCCCTCAGTGTCATAAAATGTGAGCTATGTTATGCACGTGAAATTGTAATGAAAACCATGTTGTTCACGGGCGTCTGGAAAAGGTTTTGTGAATGTTATATTAATAAAAGAATCAAACAGCGCACGGCACAAACAGGTTGTCTGTGAACGTGAGAACTAATACAGACCAAGTTATTAATTGATATATTGAAACTGCAATGAAAATGTCGGGCTCATTCTACCGATTACATTATACATTTTAACCCTTAACCCGCAAAGCACGACTATAACAGCCTTTGCGTCCATTGTAATCCCAGATCAGCCTGCGAGTAACTTGCAGGCTGATCAGGGTTTACTATGTCCGGCTGCTGATCAGTCATTTTCCCCAAAACGCCGCTTTGTCACATAAATGGAATGGTCTTAATTCAAAGAAAGAACAGTCCATTATATATATGTAGGGTTAAGGGTTAGTTGAACAACAAATGTGAATGGATATCGACTTCAGTACCTAGCTTGGTGTATTAGCAGATTATGAGGTTTTTCTTACATATTTTAAATTAAGTGTGGAATTTAGATTCTTGTTTAAAAATGTTTTAATATTCCAATAACAAGCAAAAAGGGCAATACATATTTATATTAAAAATTGCATTAATATTTAACTAAATTCATGAGTTTGTTTTCCCTAAATGGAGACAATCTTCATCGGACATATTAACCTTGAAAATTCAATCTAATTAAAACACAGATCTCTATTTGTTTCTCTCATTGATATGGAAACGAAACAGAAGCCTGTATTTTAATGAGATTGTCTGTGAATTGTACATATGTCCATAAAAAACATTTTTTGTGACAGAAACTATTTTCCCCATTCATTAAAACATTCATTACTGGACAGTGGTGATGAATGGTTTTAAAATCAGAAATATTCCACTTTCCCACAGACCACTTGCTGATTAAATTATACCAGAAAACATTCCCACGAGCCTGATCTTCTCCAAGCTTCTGGAGACATTAAACTGATCCCCTCCCTACACTCCCCCTCCCACTGTCTCAGACTGGTTATAAAGCTGCACATTTATCACCCACCACATACATAAAGCTAATTACTGTGAGACAGTCTGATATTTTGTCAATTTTTAGCACATGTGAGAAATACAAGTTCTATTATAATTAATAACTTTCTAATAGATATAACATGAGTGTTTCTAATAGATATAACATGAGTGTTTCTAATAGATATAACATGAGTGCACTCTAAAAACTGACTTCTAAGAATAAAATGTAGCTGATACTGTACCACCCCAGGTACAGTAAATTATATAAAAAAATGATGTGAATACAAAGTTGTAGCCTAAATAAGTTTTATAGCTAATGGACGATGATGACAATACCCCACAACGTGCTCAACTTGCCTTCGGCTAAAATTCCCCTTCATTAAAAATGTGCTGCAAAGTTCAGCTCGACTGAATTAATCAGCCTGACTTTGTTGTTTTATTTAAATCCCCATAAATGTTTTTTTTTTTAATGTCACTACCATGTAATCAAATATTCTGCTGTTTCAGAAGCAAATTTTAACACTAAATCATTACAGACATCTCTTGTCTTGACAAGCTGGAAAAAAAAAAGGCTGACTGATCAAATTGAAATCAGTGTTTAAAATTCCTATTTGAAATTGGAGATTTCTCAATATCTAATTGCTGCTAGCTCTATGGAGGATGCCTGAAAATGCTGCCGGAATACCTTACAGTTGAGATGACATGATAAGTGTGGGTGAAGAATGATTTATTTTATTTTACCTATCTTCCATCACATACTTATCACATACTTACAGCATATTGAGCATTTTCAGCACAATGATAGCTTAGACCAGTAATTTTAAGGTTGTGTGTCATTATAGTATCTAGGATTTCTGTTGATATCTTAAATCTAGTACATTTATAAGTCTTTAATAGCTGTAATCAAGGTGTGAAGCTGATACTATCTGCTAGTATCTAGGATTTATGTCAATTTCTAAATTCTAGTCTATTTATAGTCCATAATAAATCGGTGTTAAGAATGCATATGGGGCAACAGATTATAAAAATCTTTCATGGCCGGGTATCCGGTAAAGATCGGGAATTCCAACCCGAGGTATAATTATTTTTATCGGAACCGAGGCTCTGATTAAAACAATTATACCGAGGGTTGGAATTCCCTATCTGAACCAGATACCCATGGTTGATTCTTTTTCTTGCATATCATTGACAAGTCAATATGACGTTGGTAATACGATTTAACCTTACAAACAAAAATGTTTTCTACATTTTATATTTAAACATATCCTTGTTTTTGCTCAAGGGTATTTTTTCTTTATTTACTTATAATTGCAGCAATATATCAGTGTTTTTTAGAGAGTAATTTGGGGCCGAAATTCAGCCCCATTCCACTCCTCAAAAAGTATTTTTTTCTCCCCATTTTTTGAGAAAAAAATCCCCTAAAAAAAAAAGAAAAATTAAATTTCTTAGTTGACCATCCATAACATGTCCTTGATGTGAATTTAATATTAAATGAAAGACATGTAAAACATACTATCTTTCTTCTTTATTTGATGAGCCATTAAACAACATTCAATTCTTTATTTTAACATTGTCAAAATTCCCACTTTTCCAATTCACGTTGAACTTTCCCCCTCGACCCCCTTCCCCCAAAAGTAAGAAAAACACTGAATATAAATGTATTTAAATGGTAGAAAATGGCATCATCGTTCAAGAATAGGTTGGAAAATATAACAATTATTTAGTATCATCCCTTCAATTGTTCAAAAAGTACCAGGATATTAGCATGCTGATAATTATATTGTATAACTATTTATAACTTCCGTACTAATGACATCATTAATGATTTGTTCATACGCAGCTGAATTTGATAGGTAATAAAGCAAACAGAAGTTACTCAGCAACCATCACATCTCCAGAATGAGCATGTTCCTGTACCGAGGAAAACAAAGAAGACACTGACATTTATTACCAGATAGTACTAGTAGTAGTCTACTATCTTGGTTGTCTAGCAACATCCAATAACAAATTATTTTTTTTAGAATTTCTCTATTACAAAATTGACAATAAAATTATCTACAGATAAAGACCCATCTTCGCTGTTAGAAAAAATGAAGAAGCATATTCCGTTAAACAGTCTAGAGCCATATAAAAAATAACAAAAAAATAAGTACACAAAACAGATAGGCATATCACAGATTCATGTGCCATCTTTGTATAATTAAATTACTTTTTACCTAACAAAAGTGCCAAATCTGTTTTGCATTTTATCCAGAACACTTGAAGTAATCTACTTTTTTTTTTTAATTTTGCGAAGATGTGAAATGAACATTTTATTTTTAAATTTTACGAAGATGTGAAATGAACACAGACAAAAAACAGAGACTTTACCTGATCAAAAGACGTGATGTAAAATATCATAGTTGAAACAATCCAAAATCATTATATCAACATCATCAACTGCTTCTGAGTTTATGTTTTAATATAGAAACACTTTAAATTAACATATGGGAATGTTTATGGTTAATATAAACACTTTTCAACTGACATGTATGGAGAAGTAAGTGCAGAAAAGATATTTTATAAACTTGTATTTTCTTCATTTCTCAATGATAAACCTTTTAAACTGATTAAATACCGATAAATAAAGTTAATTTGAACCTTGAGATCTTCTCAATTTATATTAATGACTTCGCTTTTTGAGTCATAAAAAAACAAATCACGTTATGATCAGAATAAGACCCTGAACAATAATCAATTAAATATCAATTAACGTTCAAGATATCGTAATAGTGGCTTTATATGAAATCGAATACAAAATAAAAAACAGCTTTAAAGGATTAAAAGTGAAGGCAACCCCTTGTATTGTTGAATCCTTACAGCAAGAAAATTACAGGGTAGACGTATTGTGCTCAACAATGCGGGTAAGTTGACGATTTAGAGAAATTATCTTGCACAGGGTAGGTCTAGCGCTTGACGAGCCTCACTTTGATAAAGTTTACCGAGCCGATAGAGAAGGCAATTATAAAACTGTCTATCAATTACTTAGATCAACACCATCACCATGAAAATGAAAATCCACTCGAAATCTTTTTATTTTTTGTTTTCAAATGACTTGATAAAACACTGGGTATAATCAATGTAGATATTTCTGAATTCTTCCGTAGGCAAAAATAAGGTGAGTCAATTTTTGTTTTGGATGCTTACAAAGTGACAGTAAACAAGAGATCTGATTCACAAGAAACCTTTTCATATGAAGCCAGAAGAAATGTTGCTTCTTGCACTGTAAGTAATGAGACACATTGGCAGTGCCAATATTTTTGACAGGCAGGCCCTGAATTAATAGACAGGCCCTGAATTAATTATATAGTAAAATATGGCAAAAAGGGACAAGCCCCAACCAGATTTTGACAGGCCCCGGGCCTGGGCTATCCTATTTAGTGAGCACTGCTTGGTAGCTGAGTGGTTGAAGCAAATATTGTTCCAGACTTTAACCTTTAGTTTAGCTTATTTATTTTACATTGATTGTAACGAAAGCTCTCTAACTTATTTCAATCACTCTTGAGGTCTTCCTTGGTAGAACCAGTACTAAGCAAATGCAGATAAAGTATCTTGCTCAGGGACACAACGCATAATTATGGTCATGGCAGGGATCGAACCCACAATGCTTTGATCATGGGTTCGACGTTCAACCACTAGATCCTTCAAACACCCTTTAACCTTTGAGGTCACCTTGCCTTTTATTACCTATTTGGTCAGCATGTAAGTGGACACAACCTGGACAGCGAAAGCTTTTTTACAAGAGTATGTGAAGTATTAAGGTTTACAGACCCCCCAAGCCTCCTTCTGTTAAGGACACATTAAATATGCACTTGAATTATTCCCATTGGAATGCCTTTAAGATCTAGTTATAGATTTGTATAACTATATAACATGAAAATGAACCGACCATCAGGGTACCTTGTAACCATAGATTACACAATAGTCAGTTGTTTGTACAGGACATAGTGCCCCAACTCCAGGTGGGTCACACTTGAGACCAAGGGATTAGTGTCACTTCTCCCCACTGCTGGTTACTATGTCACCCTCCCTACCTCACTGTGATATAACAGCTCTGTAACGGAGGTTAGTGTTACGCAATATTTAGACAGGTAACACCGCCTCTCTGTCAAACACCTGGATAGTTGACAAGAAAAAAACCAAAACATAATAAGGTAAAATTGAAAAAAGTGTACTATTTAACAGCTGAGGAAATTGTACAAAAGAGAGGCAATTCAGCATTAAAATCACATTTCATTGAAAGTAACTCAGATTTGCACAGACACAATGTTCATTACAAATATTCCCAGTGGTAAATTCAGCATTAAAATCACATTTCATTGAAAGTAACTCAGATTTGCACAGACACAATGTTCATTACAAATATTCCCGTGGTAAATTCAGCATTAAAATATTATTTCATTGAAAGTAACTCAGATTTGCACAGACACAATGTTCATTACAAATATTCCCGTGGTAAATTCAGCATTAAAATAACATTTCATTGAAAGTAACTCATTTCTGTGCTATGAAAGTTCATTTCATATTTCCTGCATAGCATTTTGTGCCATTAATTGCAGGGCATAATCCACAGGAAAAAGTTTGCTAAAAAATCTCACTTATCAAGCTGCTGACTGTAATTATAACAATAATTTATTAATGTACACTAAGGTACTTTATTTTTGTTCTTTGCATGTTAATGCCTTTAATCAGTAAATATTTCATATGAACTTGATATGACATCATTGCAATAAAATGTTTCTGCTTCAATCAAGTTAACGGAAGATCAATTTGGGTGGGGGTCCATCCCAAATATTCCAATTTCCTGTGATCTAGATATCTTAGTGTGACAGTGTCTAATATGAACATCACCCATATTGATCTCACATGGAATGATTCAGGTGACATGGAAACAATGAAAAGATATAATTTAAAAATATTAAAAAACGTTGATTAAATATCAAGTAAAATCAAACTTTTGACCTTGACCATGACCTTTGGCCGCAGGTATCATCTTCACATCCCCGCAAGCTCTGCGATACTTAAAGCATTATGCCAAATATATGAACACCCTCCTTCAGCTGATGTGGTTATCAGCAAAAATCTACTAACAGACACACTGTACCAATGGTATCTGCTTATTAAAAATAATATTAAAATTTATTTTCTTTGATACCAATTAGGCTAGAAAAATGAGGAATTTGGTCTTCATAGCCCTAAACATTATCCCCAAAACATACATGCAGTAAATGCTCTGCCTGTCAGTGGTACCTGGAAAAACATTGTAAAGCTGTAATAATGTTGTGAACTGTTTATGAACATTGTGTCTGCACAAGTAGGATAGTTAAAAGAAAACACACACATAAATATATACAAATATATATATATACAAATACCTTCATCCTTAAACAATCCTCTCTCTATGAATCGCATGTGCACATTAAGGAAGTCCTCTTTAAACTACAATTTTGGGGTTTACAATCATGTACTGTGCACACACTTTTTTGAAGGGAAATGTCTGACATGCATATTGCACTAGGGTCATAAATCTGTCCACACCCTGTAATTAGTGTCACATGATCTACCATGGTCACATGACCAAATAAGCATGTCATGTTTCCATGGTGACTCGTCCATGAGCTGCTGGGGGGTCCTCACCTTAATACCTTCTACCTACATTATGTGCTTACTGGGTGCAGAGTCTGTGAACCTAATGACCACATACACATCTGATTTAAATCTTTCAGAAATTGAATTACTATTTTAATTCATTTCCTCTCTTGATCCACGCTTTTCTAATTTAGAGATAAAACTTGCTGATCCTATCTGGTGTAGATTAGTCCCTTTCCGCACATATTAATTAAAGCAGGACTAATCAAATCCCTAGGGGCTGGAGAAATTAAAAATGAAATAATCTGTCAATTCTCAGGATTAGTAAGAATTCAATCACTATTAAGGCCAAACAAAATGACATTTTGTTTTCTACATTTTTTTTTCTTTCACCAAATAGTTTTAAAACCAAATAAACCAACTTAAATATACATTTGTTGATATCAGGTACATACCAGATAGAAAACATAATATTTTTATTTTTTTTTGTGGGAGTTGGGGCAAGAATGTTTAGAGCATGCCCTTGAAAACAGAGTCTGTCGGGAAACCGGAACTGCACATATAAATTTATTTGGCCTAATGTAGTTCGTACACGTCCAGTATATATTTGCGAGAAGTTCATTTTGAAATTTTTTAATTTCAAAATGTTTTGTCACATGATCAATTAAAGATGTATATACCCTAATTTATCACCATCAAAATTAATTTTTAGAATTGTGTATTACATGCACATATAATTTAACACATATAAATATAGCGAGTTGAAGCTTACTCCAATCTCACATAATCTCATATGACACAAGGGAACTGCAAAATCTTCATTTTCTCCGTTTATATTTAAGGCAGAGAGAATACAACAAATAAGATTACCATTGTGAGAGTATTATAATACTTTTTAAAGAGACACTGTCCGTAAGTAAGCAGATTTTGAGCATAGCTGTCCGATTTTTATTCAGTGAAATGTATACATGAAAGCATTAGCATTGACTGTAACATAAGTCTGTAGTAATACATTCGTGAGTTTTAAAAAAAAAAAGTTTTATTTATTATTTGTAAATTATGTGGGACCCACATTATTTACATTTTCTGCTGATCACATGACATCCATAAGCACATTAGTTTTTATATATTGTATCTCTTACATAATACACCTGGCCGGGTTAGCTCAGTCAGTAGCGCGCTCGACTATTGCAACATTCGTCTATTATTACCCGCGAGGGTAATTTTAGTGTGCGTTTTGAGTTCAACCCATGAAGCGGTACATCTTTTTTTGTAAAGCTATTGAATTTCGTCAAACAATCTTGGTTTTATTTAGTAAATGATCAATAAAGGTTGAAGTGTTATGTTTGTCAACAAAATTATTTTGTTCTTTATAGGCTACAAGTTACGGACATTGTCCCTTTAATCTGAGCCCAGATGCAGACTCCTCTTGTCTAAGATGACACATTTTATACAGTTACAATTTTCAGCGAAAAACTACAACAACAACAGGAAGTAGAATAACTAGGTTATAGTACTACTTTAAATTAGTTTGCTGCTGACATTTTTAGTTAACAAAAAAATATTTTGATACTGTCAATGCATTAGAAGTACTTTTTCTTTAATTTGAGACTATCACTTTTGTAGACTTATGTTTTAAAAAATGACAATTTTTATACAGCAACATATAAAAGTGCATACATAAAAGTTCATGAAATTTACATCTAAAATTGCAAGTTGCAAATCTCTGTATTATTACGTCTCTGATTTAGGCAATTGCATTTTTGTGTATCACAAAACATTTCTCGGATTTCTGGAGACGAAGCGCATTATACACTCCTATTTGGAGCACTACATGCATATATTCAACAAGTCGTACGACATGAGGCCATTTACTGCCAGCTCATTACCATATGCTGTCAGGAGACGGAGACATGCTCTGAGACAGCGTCCTGATCGAATTTCAAATAAATTACTTCTTATTCTATCTAATGCACTGATTCATTCCAGCATTCATAAGTGACTAAATCAAGCATAGATTCACAATTTTATGTAGCAGTATTAAGTAACAGTTTGTATACGGAACTTCGAAATCTTCCATGAGGCCTCCCGATATTGAGATGGGGGAGAGTGTATTTTTTTTATCAGTGATTTTACAGTTGTTGATTTGGCTATCGTTCAGTTAATTGGGACTTACGTTTTCATTTTGAATTGAGCAAGTTGTTTTAAGAGAGTGTCCGAGTTGGCAGCCATGTTTAATGTCGAATCAAAATGGTTTTTATAAAAAGGACCAACATCATGTCATACTGATCATTTTAGAAAAAGTCCCATATCAATATCACTTTTAGTTTTCAAGAAGTATGGTAGTTGCTACAAATTTGTTTTTTAAAAATCTGTTTTTAGTCATGGTGGCCATCTTGAATTTCCGTCTGACCTGAAATTTCCTAGGATCAACTACTGTAAATCCGGTATTATTCGCGAGGGTTTTATTTTCGCTAATATTCGCGAATCCAATGTCTCACGAATTCAAGAAACATATATAATAAACTCGACCGAGTATCCGAAAACTCGACCGAGTATCCGAAAACTCGACCAGTCGAAATGAAAGAGATTTGAATTATTTTCACATGATAGGTATATTTGTCTATATATGAGTACAGGCAAGAAACATTGTATCCTTTAGAGTGGTGAACCAATACTTACTTATAATATTTATATTGATTTGATTTAAAGTAGAAATTATAATCATATTTGTAAAATATGTTTTAGATTTATTAATTTTGATAATCATATTGAATCGAGGCTGTTGAATAAGTTTAATGTACGGCATCTATAATTTGCATTTATCCTTTACGCTATACAGAGTACTAAGAGAAAGTACGGGGACGTTTGTTTAACATAAATATACAGTGATTTTTAAAATGTTCGATATAGACCAAAATCACATTGTTCACAAACCTACAAATCAAAAATGCTAATTTTATTTTCTGTTTGCCTTTAGGTCGTGGTACTAGTAACTGTATTTGTGAAACATCAGTGAAAGGAAAGCATTACAAATAATGGTCAATACAACAATAAACCTTTACAATTATGTTCACACATTGTATCGCTTAGTACATACTGTAATTTGCAATGCAATAGGGATATCTGGGTAGTGCATTCGTAATTGATGGAAACTAAAGTTTATACTTTAATAATTGTTTAACAAGCGCAAACAAATTTATTTCCGAGTTCACTCATGTAATTCAATAAAAGTGCAAACACAGTAATATTCACACAATATGGTTCACAAACAGCTTTCAATCAAACTCTAATACAATGTCATGACAATGACACAATGAACAAGAGGTCAATGACCTTGAAGCTCTACTGACAGGTTCTGATAGCAAGATCAGCATTCCCATGAAGTTTCATGAAAATCCGTCAAGTAGTTTCAGAGAAGTAGTCGCCACATTAAAAAGTTTACAGACGACAGGCAACAAGATCAGCCGAGCTAAAGAGAAGATTTTGATGTGTGTGCTTTTAAAGTGTTGTTCCCTGAGCCTGAGTCCAGGTCTGGAAATGAATGACAGGTCACATTGAATTATCATCCCATGACTTTCCATTCATTCATTGCATTGATCAGAACTGAACAGCAGCTAGTGCAATGCAATATTGCCCTTTATAGCTTCAGACCACTGCTCGGCCTAGTTATGAAGATCTCAGGTGGATGCACACCTGATAGGAAGCTTCATCTCATCTCCCTCTGCAGTCACTGTCCCATTATGACCTTATATGAGCTAATATGACCTTACATGCTGTAAAACCAAAAAATTCATTTTTCAAAAATAAAATTATGTTCTAAATTATACCACCATATTCTACATGTATCATTTTGATTAAAAGTTCAGCCCAAAAACCAGATATAACTTAATTTGACTATTAAACAGTTCTACAAATGTGGTATGAGGGTTTGAATATCAATGTCATATTCTAAAACACGATTGCACTTTTGCAATTCGAAATTCAACTTTTAAGTTAAAACCATGACATGAAATAGTAAACAATCACACAAGTCGGGAGTTTGATGGTTTGAATATCAACGATGTATTCAAAAAGACGATTTTTAACCATCGCATCAAAACATTAGCCAATCCTACAAGTTGCTAGTTTGTAAGCTGTCAACACCATACAGGACCTCATTATCGCATTTCTGTATCAACCCAATATTGCCTATGCACGAGGGTAATGACATCTTCCTAATGCTTCAACAAAGGTCTGATTCCTCTGTTAACTCCGCAATTATTCCCCTGTCAACAATAAGAGAGTTTCAAGAATTTTAAACACAAATCTGGAAATTGCATGGCGCCACGTGCGTGCTGTACACGACAGTTTGGAGTGAAAAAACAACACATGAAGCCAAAATGTAAAGATTCTTTTTAAATAATTCAATTCGAATTAACACTTTTATTTAGAAGTTATAGCCCAAATCAGCTGAGACATTGTAAAGAGCAATACGACGCCTGCAAAAACACTTTAAGATGCTAAAATGATCGCAACGTGTGTTCTTTTATTTGCTCTAGGAATAGGCTCCATTACCACAGACCTAATAACAAATAGATTGGACACTACGAAAAGTATCTAAATTTCACGTGGCACAGTGCGAAGATTTCACAAATTATTTCCCAACTTTAAACACATATATTATGAAGAGTTGTATAGATACAAGTTTCATTTATGCCAAATACCATCACACATTTAATTGTCTTTCCAATGATAGTATTTTTCTTTCTCTTACATTTAGAATAAAAAAGGAGTTTGACGGAAACATTGACTATGTCAAAACATTGATTTTTAAGAGAAAAGCGAAAAATGATGACATTTTTAACTTTAAACATATTTTTATACAATTTCTTACTTTCAAAATAAACATAAATTATTATAATACCATTTTGCTATTCACTCTGAATCATTTGAATGTATTCTCATCAAAATCGGCGAATAATTGAGAGAGAAGATAGAAGGAAAAGTTAGAGTGCCACGTGATATTTTAGTTACTTCATTGGTTAAGATGGGAAGTTTCCTATCTGTTTATTAATATGTCTGTGCCATTACGCAGGACTCACTCACTCACGCAGCCTTAAACAGACTGGAGGTGATCATGTAGATATGCTGAATGTCTGTCAAAATATAAGTAGAATTTAATAAGTATGATGTGCTTCAATTTCATATAAGGCCAAATAAAATAATAGGTGTGGTTCCAGTTTCCCGACCGACCCTGTTTTTTAAAAAAAAAGCTTTTTTTTTGGACATTTTGCATTTTATGTTTTCTTTTCTTCCCTTTGTTTTTAATTATTTTTTCTATTGGTTCTGTATCTGTTGATATCAACAAATATATAGTTAAGTTTATTTATTTATTGGGTATAAAAGTATAGTGTAAAAAAAAAAGAAGACAAAATATGAAATAAAATATTTTAAAATATTTTCCCTACCTACCCTATTTTTATTGAGCAAGTAATAGGAACCGCACATATAATTGTATTTGGCCTAATGCGATAATGCACAAAATTGATTCCTTATGTGTTTCATCTAGTTTAATCACCATTTATGAAAATATTTAGTCCAGAAAGCTTGTTTTTCATACAAAGGTTTTCGAAAAGTACTTGTTTTGTGACCGAAGTGCATTATTTAATAGCAAAATTGAATAATTATAAACTGATACTGTTTTTATAGTATTAGAAATGTTAAGTAATCAAGGGTGGTAATTGCTTATTCCACCAATTTATGAAAAAAAAACCAGTTTTATTAAGTACAACATATTTATTATACAACAGTCCAGTATTTTAAAATTGCAAACTATTGGTCAGTATCATAAAATGACATTTAAATCGCCTCCGGTCAGTAACTTTAATCACAGACCTAATAACAAATAGATTGGACACTATGAAAATTGTGTAAATTTCAAGTGGCACAGTTCGAAAATTTCACAAAATATTTCTCAACTTTAAACACACATATCATGAAGAGTTTTATAGATACAAGTTTCATGCAAGCCAAATACCATCACAAATTTAATTTTCTTTCCAATGATAGTATTTTGTTTTCTCTTACATTGAGAGCAAAAAAGGAGTTTGATGGAAACTTTGACTATGTCAAAACATAGATTTTTAAGAGAAAAGCGAAAAATGATGACATTTTAAACTTTAAACATTTTTTTATAAAAATAAATTATTATAATCCCAGTTTGCTATTCACTGTGAATCTTTTGATGTATTCTCATCAAAATCGGTGAATAATTGAGAGAGAAGATAGAAGGAAAAGTTAAGGTGCCACTTGATATTTTGGTTACTTCATTGGGTAAGATAGGAAGTTTCCTATCTGTTTATTAATATGTCTGTGCTTTAATGTACCCATCCGATGGCTCACAGTCATTTAGACTATGCAGTTGGCAATGCCAGCCAAGCACTGTCCTGCAGTGGCATCCTGAAAATGCAACTTGTTGATTACAAGGCCCACAAACTACAAGACCAAGCATGCACTGCTCCCAATCTGTTTGTTCAAATTTGGTTAATTACGGTATGTTTTCAATTCTGTGTACTTTTAATAATAATTGAGATAGAAAGTATGTGAAAATTTATATATGCCCTGGTAAGCCAAGATAATACCCAAACTGACTTGGCCAGTTTCTAATCCATAATTATGTTCACTTGAAGCCTCAATTCCAGTATTACAATTCTTATGTTCCCTTTGAGGTTTCAAGATCTGAAAGCCAGCCCAGATTGAACACTCGGATCACATTCCACAGTCAACAATCATAGCCATGTTTTCATTCTGCAAGAAATATTCACCAATCATAAAACAGATTCTTCAACATTTGTCATAATTATCAATAATCTAAAAACACAGTGCCAAAATCACTTTTGTTTCAAATACCAGGAAACAGAAGAATATTTTATCAATATCAAGATTTAGATTCAATAAACCCATCAACTTCTTTATACTTAAAAACTTTCAGAACCGAACACCAGTGGAGGCTAGCACAATTGAATTGAATTTGATTTTATAGTCGCACCAACAGCTAAGGTCATATGGTGACTTTCCAGCTTCCATTGGTGCCGAAAGGCCGCAGGTGCCCCTCCAGGCAATTTTGGTGCACTGGGTGACACCTGGGTAGAACCAGTGACAACATTCCGCAAGCCAGCTGGATAGCTTCCTCACATAAAGATTCTTGGTCCCAAGAGAGCTCGAACACACAGCTGTGAGGGGCAAGTGATTTCAAGTTAGAGACAACCACTCGACCATGGATGCCTCAAGTGTACCACAATTATTTTCTTCTTTTTTTTGTATTGAGGCAAATTGTCATAACACAAGTGATTGGGAGGGGGAGGTGGAGGTGTGGGGGTGGCGGATATATGAAACTTTTTTTTTTTGTTAGGGGGAGTGTTTAAATGGGGTTATACAGTGTTTTTTTGGCATGGTATTTGACTGGCTATTGGAATGTGTCAAAAATGGCACAATTTATCAATTTTACAAAAACTAACAAATTAATTCCTTCAAAACAAACTGTTGAATCATGAATTTGCACATATCCTGGACTGGGACCACTGATTTATCATCTTTAAATAGAATTACCAATTTGAGATTTCCTGATCCACTACAGACTCATTCATCAGCCAGTTAACCAAGTGCACAATAATTTGATTTGTTTCATCCTGGGACATTGAATCTATTATCCACCATTCCCACTGGTGGGGGGATCATGGAGAATGAGGAAGCCAAGAAATGTGTAGCATTATAAAACATTTAGGATATTGGCTTTTGACAGAGATTCAATATTCTCACTTGAAGGCCGGTATGAGGCATTCCAACCAAGAATACTGTATACCCCTGAATAAACACCACACAACCACAACTATTTTAGAGGGTGTGTGTGTGTTAATAATGGGGGGAATACGGTATACAGTATGACTTTTTTCAGCAGTCCATTGTCACTAATGGTAGGATCATATTTGTAAATTTGCTTTCCACCCAGATATAGAATGCCTCTATAATATTTTATCAATCTCACAGGTGGTGGTATATCATGCATGAAGATGCCAAGAACTAACGAATTCAACATTTTGGAAACTAAAAGCTGACATTCTAACTGCTCACATTCATTGATATATGTTGAAGTATAGTAACATACTAGAAGGGTGTTCCATGGAATACTTGTGCATCTGCCGTGTGCTAATTCCAATTAATAGAGCTTGGTTAGGTTGCAGGTTAAAGTTTTATGAAAAGGGGCATAACTGTGGACGGTGCTATATCTTGGTTAGGTTGCAGGTTAAAGTTTTATGAAAAGGGGCATAACTCTGGAAGGTGCTATTAAGCAAATTACAAGTTTGAAAACTTCAAAGTATTATGCAGTTTGGTTCACACTGGACATTAGTATGTGAATTGACTTTAGTGTCCACTCAAATGCTGCACATCAAAATGCAGTAACATTAACATGTCTGCTGAAATGAGGAACTCCTTCAGCTGTGTTCATTGCTCATAAATATGAACTACAAACAGCAAACGTAAAAATTATGCAAATTTGTTTCAAAATAGACGTTTTCATTTCGGAGGAAAATTAGAAACTGCTCGTACACGTGATGCACATCTTCATATGTTACTAGTATTGGTTGCGTCTGCTTCGAAGTGAAAGTGGTTCTGCGTTTGCTAGGATATAATGGCCCATAAATATGAAATTCAACACTCTTGTGACTTGGATATGAAATCATAAAACGAAACATTTTTAAATTATGCTCTCATTCCCGGTGATTAATTCATGCGTAATGCACATGCAACCTATTTCCTCCGTTGTTTTAACCATTAACCAAGGACAGATAATTTCTGATTTATCGGCGCTCATGATTTTTGAATATTCCATGATGGGTCGGCATGATTCATGCATGTATATTGATTGACAATGATGTCTTCATGCCTTACAACATCTCTTACAATCTCCGCTAACAAGTCATTGATTCTTTTCATATCTAACATTTCCATCAATAACTTCGTACAAAAAACAGCATCTAATTCTCAGTGTCTTGTCATTTTCAAAGACGGCATTGTCAGGAAACTTCAAAACTGCCTGCGATATTAAATGCCAATCCAAAATAAGTATTTTCAGCATAATTGAAGCCATTTAATCAGCAAGCAAATTTGATGTTATCAGTTGAGAGTTATGTTTATTAGATAAAACACTCATAGAAAATGTTGCGAAGGTATTTAATCACAAGATGCATGTAATGAACCTAAAAGGAGCAGAATAGGCAGAGATGGAAGGATTATTCCTGCAGCGTTCCCCCACACCACCAGCACCATGTCTAGACATTCTTCAGATGCAGGAATCCCTCACATGTGAACCCAGATCATTCGGAACACATAGATGTAGGTAAAGCCAAAACTTCTTGGATTTCCACACTGTGCTGAGTACAGAAACTTTGTAAACTAACAAAGAAATTACAGGTTTATTTTAAAGATTTATATCATCGTTAAAGGGACACACTGCAAGTATGCGGCCTGTTTCCCCCATCAAGTCAAACCCAGCTTTTACAAAAGTGTTCAACTTATTTTGTCTTCCTACACCCTCTCACTCCACTCCACTCCACCCCACCCCAACCACCACCACCACCACATACACACACAAACACACACTCTCTCCCCTAACCCCCTCCCCATACCCTATTCAATAAACTTTAAAATTGCATAATAATGTTTTCTCCAAAAGTTAAAATACCTCTTTCAATAACATTGATAAGTGGTTATAATGTTTTTACCATACAATGTCTGTAAAATAGAATTAAAACATGTATAATTTTTTTTTTTTTTTTTTTTGGATAAGGTTATTTATGGAAATCCTGTAATTTTGAATTAAATTAACTGCTTAATTATAGAACCTCTGTTGGGCTAAATGTCCATTATAACAGCATGGACAAATTCTTGCTTAATGTTGGGTTAAATAAAACAATTGCCATGACAATATAATTGTGTTAAAAATTGAAGTTTTCTGTTTTAGATTTCAAAAATAAACGTTGACCTCATTAAGCTCAACATGACAGCTCATGCTGATTTGATGAAAGTAATATAGTTAATAATACTGATGAAAGTAATATAGTTAATAATACTGATGACAGTAATATAGTTAATAATACTAAGTAATATAGTTAATAATACTGATGAAAGTAATATAGTTAATAATACTGATGAAAGTAATATAGTTAATAATACTGCTTTGTCACTTTACATAAATCTTGTTTTATGTTCAAACAGTCATGTTTTACATAAATCTTTGTTAGTGAATGTAGACTGGACAAGCCTAATTACCCTGTTTATTGTCAACCCCAGACAAACTAGGGGTGATTGGTCAGTCACCAATGACAGCTAGCTAGCCCATTATGTACATGTTTTCATGAAAGTATTTCTGTATGCATACTTAACGCCATTAAAAGTGCAAGTTTTTTTTATTTTGTGTTTACTTCCAAGATCTATTGTAGTGTTATGTACATATTAGAAATTATCCACAATCCCCATAAATCTGGTGACCGATCAAATTCATGTATTGAATTATAAAATCGGAATTATGCAATTGATCTTGGAGACATTTAAATTAAAAATAAACACAAAATAAAAAACCTAGCACTTTTAATGGCATTAAGTATATAACAACCTTTCCATTAACGATCAATTAAATTGAATTGGAGCTGCCCCAGAGAGAAGTGTACATACAAATTATTGTTAAGAATGGCTGGACATGATGGAGATAATAAGTTAAGGAATTACATAGTTATGACAAAGGAACATATATCACTGAGCCTGAGGGAGAATTAATATTCAATGTTCATGGGTGCATGGAATGGTAGGGATGATTTGTTATCTGGAACACATGCATAGTCACACATATCAGAGTACTGCTACAGAGGATTATAACTACTGCCTATCTCTATAATAAGCCATAACCCTGAGTGTCGTCTGCTGTATAAACACTACGTGTTCTCAGTTCATAACCCCACAGGCTCCTCCCCTATATTTTCAAATTTCTGTCAGTTGGATTTTAAAAAAAACTGAAACTATAGGTATAAGAAATACTTTTTCACAAATATGTTTTTACCAATATGCTTGTTTAATATCAGTTTACGTCTGTGCCAAGTATTGCTATTTTAGAGTGATTGGGCTTTCTCTTTGTTCTTTGCTCACAACTCAAATGACATGTTTCTTCGTATAGATTATATGAATTTAATGATTAATCCTTAGAATATTATTCATTTAGTATCGTTATAAATGTATAATAAATATGGTATGAAAAATAATATTGATATATCTTTGCGCACGTGTGTGTGCGTGTACGTAAGTGTGTGCCTGCGTGCGTACGTGCGTGATGGGTTTGTGTATATATGATTGTATATAGGTGTAGGTGTATATGATGAGTAGTATCTTAATGTTATACATGCAAATGTAAGATATGCAGCAATCAAAATACATTGAGTATAGCAGTTAACTTCTATAAATAAATAACATGTGGGCAACACGTTAGCTTATAGATACATAGTAGCGATGAACTGTATGTGTATTATTTTGTCATGTATTGATTTTTTTTATTTTCCTACGTGCATTACCGTTTTTGTCTTAGTAGCAAATATAAAAGGCTATTGTTTATTCAGGTTGTCTTATATAACAATACATGTTTTATAAACAACATTTGGGAAACACGATAGGATATATTAACGCATTAGCAATAAAACTATATGTGTTTCTTTATACATGCACAACCTTTTAGCTTAGCAGCAAATATAATATGTAGTTTATATACATGTCAACGTCTATAGCAAACATGTGATAATGTTGCGCTAGTACGTAACGCGTTTGTATATAACCACGTGCATGCAACTGTTGTACATCGAACGTGTGCTCTTGTTAGTTTGTATTTTCTGTCAAACCTTATATATGTAATAGATATAGTCTGGTCTCGGCAAGTTGGTTTATCTGAAAACCGAGATGGGCGTAGTCCATCGAAGTCTTTTTTTAATGGCCAGCGTGCTGAGACATACTCTGTTTCTCTTTCTTTAGTATGATGCACTTAGTGACCTTGTCTGTATGCTAACTTTCAGTTACTGAAAGTTAAAATATGGCAAAGCGCTCCCTCACCTTTTTTTAAATCTTGAATTAAACGGTTAAATGCTATGCAACCATCAGAGTCAATTTCACTGACTGTGTAACTGTAAACTTGGTGTGTGTATTTGAATTATAATCTTTATTATTTTTAATTTTAAATGTACGTCTTGACGAAACATAACCACAGGCTCATGCGTCTATAACTTAACTAATGCATCTGCACTCGACCCTTTCCTTTGTTTCTTTTGAACCTCAGGTGTTTTCGCACTGTATTCTGTTTACATGTATCCATCTTCTTCTACCTTACCTCTCCTTTGTCTTTCATTTCGGTATGTTAAATTGGTATACAGCTTGATCTCAAAAACAAAATTCAAATGAACACAAAGATATGTGCCTTTAATGTTCGCGGATTAAGAAATAAACAAAAGCGAGAACAACTTTTCGAATGGCTAAAACAACAATCGCACCTAATATGTCTGCTACAAGAAACACACTCGACAAGTGATATTGCAAACGTATGGAAAAATGAATGGGGGGGAGATGCTTATTTTAGTGGTAAAAACTCTAATAGTGAAGGTGTATGTATTTTATTCAACCCGAAATCTAACCATACTATCACAAAATATACTGAATTGGTTTGCGGTCGACTACAAGCGATAGAACTAAATATTGATGAAAAAGAAATAACAGTTATAAATATATACGGTCCGAACGCAGACGATATTACTCTTTTTAATAAACTTGACCAATACCTAATAGACAATGAAGAAAAACATTTTATAATCGGAGGGGATTTCAATACTGTTATAAATATTGACACCGATAAGAAGAACGGTAGACAAGACACGCATAAATTATGCCGGAACAAAATAAATGCGATGATAGATATTCATAATATAGTTGATATATGGAGGATATACAACCCAGAAAAAATGCAATATTCTTGGCATTCTAGTAATAAGCCACCTATATTTTGTAGGTTAGACTATTTTCTAATTTCTGAAAGCATGGTAAACTTTACAAATTCATGTGAAATAAAACCTGGTTATAAATCAGACCACTCAATAGTTAATATAAACCTTGATTTTGTAAAACAACCAAGGGGTCAAGGCTACTTCAAATTAAACAACAGCCTTATTTTGCAGCCAGAGTACCAAGAATTAATTAAAAAAAATATTTCTGAAATAGCTAACATAAATAAAGATGCTAATCCAAATACATTATGGGAATTAATAAAAGGAACAATTAGAAATGAAACCATCAAATACGCTTCACAAAAGAAAAAAATGCAACAAGAGCAAGAATGTATACTAAAATCAGAAATCGAACATCTAGAAACCCAAATACATTCAATATCAGATAATGATAGTATAGAAATACAAACAACAGAACTAGATAAGAAGAAACAGGAACTAAACGATATAATAGATAATAAACTAAAAGGAACTATTCTTCGTTCAAAATCCCAATATGTAGAAAGTCATGAAAAGAATAGCAAATACTTCGCTAACATTGAAAAAAAAAATTCCGAAAAAAAGGTCATATTTAAATTACATTGTCATGGTAAAATACTTACCGGTACTAATCAAAAAGATATTTTGAACGCACAAACAGCATACTATACAAATATTTATAAAAAACGTGAATGCAACCTTTCTAAATACGACTTTTTTAATAAAACTATGAACACTTTAAATGAAGATAACAAAAATAATTGTGAGGGTTTGTTAACTGAATATGAATGTGCTTTAGGCCTTAAACAAATGAATAACAATAAAAGTCCGGGATCAGATGGTATCACTACTGAGTTTTACAAAATATTTTGGAAGGATATTAAAAAATATCTCCTCAATTCATTAAACTACTCCTCTCAGACGGCAGAAATGACAGAGCTCCAGAAACAAAGCGTCATAACTCTAATTCCAAAATCAGGTAAAGATATAACTCTGTTAGAAAACTGGCGACCGATAAGCCTTCTCAATGTTGATTACAAAATAGCTTCCAAGGCAATTGCCAACAGAATAAAACCAATCTTATCCTATATTATAAGTAATGCACAGACAGGCTTTATTAAAGGACGATACATTGGTGAAAACATTAGACTACTATTTGAAATGTTAGAATACATAGAAGACTTTGATATTTCATCCCTTTTATTCTTTTCTGATTTTGAAAAGGCTTTTGATAGTTTAGATCATGGTTTTATAATAAACTGTCTTAAACACTTCAACTTTGGAGAATCACTTATAAATTGGGTAAAACTATTTAACTCGGATTCAAAAAGCTGTATCATTAATAATGGACACATGTCAGATTTCTTTACTATTGCCAGAGGAGTACGCCAGGGATGTCCATTGTCCCCTTATCTGTTCATTTTATGCATAGAACTTTTATCATATGAAATATATACTAATACAGACATAAAAGGTGTTAACATCAAAGGACATGAGTTCAAGCAATCATTATTTGCAGACGATGCCACATTCATCACAGACGGATCAAAAAAATCTTTTACAACTTTAATTGATGTACTAGATAATTTTAGCTTTATTTCTGGTCTTAAGTTAAATATATCCAAATGTACTGTACTAAGAGCGGGCCGTCTAAAACATAATGCTACAATCTACTGTGCGAACAAAAAGTTTCACTGGTGCTCTGATAATGTAAAATCATTAGGAATGGTGTTTCATACTGACAAATCAAAAAACTTCCAATCAAATTTAATACCTAAGATAAATGCTTTTTGTAATTGTTTGAAACAATGGCAGCACAGAAAGCTGACACTCCTTGGGAAAATTACTGTGCTAAAATCCTTTGCTTTGCCCAAGTTGATTTACCCGTTGACAGTACTTCCGAACCCTCCAAAAGAATATATAAAAAGTCTAAACGACACCATGTTCAATTTTTTATGGGATAACAAACCTGATAAAATTAAAAGAGAAGTAATTACTCGAGGGTATGAAGATGGAGGACTGAAAATGATCGATTTAAATAAATTTTTGATATCTCTAAAAGCTGGCTGGATAAAACGAATATTTGACTCTGAAAATAACGGCAAATGGAAGATTTTTTATGCCGATAAAATTTCAAATTATGGTAGTAAATTGTTATTCGAATGTAACTTAAATAAATCAGATATGAAAGTGTTAATTCCAAACAACGGTTTTTTGCAAGACGTTGTAATTGCATGGCAACACATTCACTTTCAAAATCAAACAAACGTAATAGGTAAAGAAATCATTTGGAATAACTCAAACATAAAAGTAGGAAATAAAACAATTTTCAAAAAGTCCTGGTTTGATAGAGGAATACAATTTATAGAACAATTATATGATTATAGAAAAAAAGAGTTTTACACTTTTAAAGATCTAGCTGATATATATGAGATCTCTAAACACGATTTCTTATTTTATATGTCTATACTATCAAGTATACCAAAAGATTGGAAATCAAAATTAAAGTTAGAAAATATAAATATAAAAAGAGATGAGACACTCCTAAACAAATTGTTAAAGGCTAAACGGGCCAATAAATTTTTATATGAATATCAAATGAATATTGACAGAAAAATAGAAATTAAATCAGAAAAAAAATGGGAAGCTTTTACAAATACTACATTAACCTGGAAAAAAATATATATGCTGCCAATGAAAGCAACTATAGATACGAAACTCCGAGAATTTCAATATAAATATTTAATGCGCATAGTACCGACAAATAAATTTTTATTCAAATGCAATATTGTTCAGTCCAATCTCTGCGACTTTTGCAGTATGCATATTGAATCTGTAAATCACCTGTTCTGGGAATGTAATATTGCTCAAACGTTTTGGTCGGAGTTAAAAACATACATTTCCGGCTTAAACCTATTCATAGATTTGAACTTTGACACTATATCTTTTGGCATAACAGATTTTTCTATCAATAACACTATAAAAAACTTCTTGATTATTAGTGGAAAGTATTTTATTTTTAGAAATAAATGCACAAACACCATTCCTAAATTTATTTGTTTCAAGACTTATCTATACAGACGAATCGAAATTGAAAAATGTATAGCACTTGCGAATGATAAATTAGAGACCCATGAGACAAAATGGCGAAACTTTATTAACTGATCGATTAAGTATAATTATTAGACACCAAATTAGACAAACCGAAACTCTACTTCTTTCATCGTACATTTTCACTTCTTCCATCTGTATTATGTGTCTGTCTTACTTCTCTTCCTTTCTTCTATGAACTATTTTCTTCATCTACACTCTACATAACTAAACTGTTTCACGTTATGCATTATTGTATGATATGACTTACAAATGTTTTCTTGTGAAATAAAATATTAAATTAAAAAAAAAAAAGTATTGAATTTTTTTATGAGGTGGAATTTTCAATATTTTCAAAAATGACTCCCTGATTTAACCATGTATAAATTTAAATGAAAAACCTGCCCTAGCTCCATCTAGTGGCTTTTATATGGCAATTGGGTAGTAGTTATCCCACCACCAACAGCCAAATTTTACAACAAATGTACACCATTTCTAAACATGCTGGTGGGAGATATGTATATATATACTCGTATATAAGCTGCACATTTTGCGAATCCAAACTCTATAGACACAATATAAAACCCCAAAACAGGAGCATCGAATTAAGAGTTACCAACTCATAATTAATTTTACACATATTCAATCATGAGTATTTTAAGAATCCATTAATAAACCTATACTTTTAATCGGCATATGCACATTGTTATATGATCTCAACACCTAGACAGTTTTGATAAATGGTTTTCTAGTGTAATTTTGTCATTATTTGGCAGTTTAATATCTTTAAAATAATTTCAATTCGGTCTCATGATCTTAAGGCAGTAGTTTTCACTAAACACGAAGCAACACCTGACAATCAAACACGTTTCTGAAAATAACGAGTGCATAGGAGTTAGTTGTAACATTAATTTCAGTTTCATCGTAATCTATCAAACTCATCTAATAATATCAATATAATAAATCACGACTATTACAGGCACTAATCATTTTCCTAAGACTAATTACGTAATTTGCAACTTCATACTTCTACTCAGGTAAGGTTTAAAAAACACTACTCCATAACTCCCAGGTATCAAAGGGGCGGTGTTGTAGATTACCACAGCTTTAAAGCTCATAACAACCAAACATAAAACACCGCAAAAAACAGCAGTTCAGAAATTCTCCGAAAATTGCCAAATTGCCGACAATCTAAAGGTAACTCAGAAAACTTGGCAATAATAGACATCCCTCACAATATTATAGAGTTTGTGTTTTTTTATTGGATTTCAAGTAGCGTCATGTGTTTGTAGTTAGTTCCGAAAAGCTTCTTCATGTCTGTGGGATAGGTGAATGGAAAACACATCTGGAACCTAATGAGTGTTGTCAGTCAGGCCACAACTCCGAGCAATATTGGTAGATTCGCTCAGATTCCTTCGGTCTGATCGGCAGCTAAGTATTGCTGCATGTTACTCAAGGAATTACTGTAATCAGCGTAAATCAGTGCGTGCAGCAATAGCTTCAATTCCATGATTACGGCACTTACAATTTCCAAGTTGTTGTTTTTTGTATTTGAAGTTTTGTAGTTTCATATTTTAGTCAGATACCGTATTTCAACTAAAAGTAGCGTCTGGGCGCTGTGCAAAATGCAAAGTGGGCACTATTATGATTTGTTTTTTTTACATTAGGGTTACACTAAAAAGCTAGCGTTCTTAGCAGCTTGTTTTTCACGAAACTGAGCCTCAAATGTCATTCACACCAAATCTAAACCTTCCTTTTTATTTTACAAAAGATCAAACATTTATTGATCCGTACTTGGCCAAATGAAAAAAAAATTGAAATAAGTATGAATGAACTTCAATAAAACATGAGAATTGACCATGTTTTTATCACTTTCAGTTGAAGTTGGGGAGCTGTGGTACCGAGTGGATAGCATGGTAGATCTTCAAATTTGAGTCTCAATCACTGGCACTCGACTGCGTTTCTTTGGTGTGTCCTAAGGCAAGACACTTTAGTCTCGTCTGTGGGATGGGGACAAAAGCATAACCCCAGTGAAAATGTGATGGAAATTTCTGTCAATTTCGGTAAAATAACCAAATTTTTTCATCTCTCTATATATAGGCTGGATCAAACTACCTATATAATTATGTGTTAACGAGCTGTTAAACAATATTAACTTCAATTCAGTTAAATCTGTACATCCTATGACCCCTATGTTACCAATTAACAAACTTATATATTTGTGAAGGAATCATTTTGAGAATATCTTCATATCTGTTTTTATCAAGATTCCAAGGAGGCGTTATAGCCATTTTCTAGGTGAACCCAATCTTTCAATTACAGAATCTGTTTTCAATATTGATATGCTAAAATTAATATTAAACTAGATGAACCAAGTCAAGAAGTTGTAATGGAGGTTTACCGTGACGATGCAATCAGATTTTCTTAGATTTAATTCTATTTTTGTTTTAAAAATAATTTATTTTGTTTTTAAAATTAATATCTTAAAAAACCTGCATATCGAGCATAGGCTCATTAAATGTTTTATGTACAGTAGTGCTGGGTATCGCATCCAAAACACGTATCGCGATATTCTGCAATACAAGAGACTGACATAACGTGATGCAATGTTGGCTGTGCTTGTGAATGAGAAACATTACGCATGGCAGTTCTGATGTTGACAATGTCTACTTTCTGTTTTGAATTTGTATTCAACATAGAGTAAAGTCTTCACAAGTGAGTTACCAAATGTTTTGTGCTGCCGGAGCAATTTCAAAATGCAACATTGCCTAGATCTCTACTATTGTAGTACCCTTTTTAAGCCCATCGTGATCCCAAACACACGATTTTGCTCTTTTGTTTTTAACATTTCTCAATCCTTGAATCGGCCATGCTCGTCTGAGTGCATAGTAACCAGCACTACATATTCGCACATTACGACAAGCAAATATCAGATATTATTGGAAGTACCGGTTCATCTATTTTTAATGATGGCGCCCACTTCCCAATATGTGCGTTTATGATTGTATTACAAACACAGGAACCCTACAAAGTTAAAAATAGATCTTGGTCACATATTACGATTTATTTTCATAATCAAAACAATGCGTAAAGAAAACCGGTACTAAACGGTTGCTAAAAAATATCACGGTACGTATTATTTCGAGGTCCATATCACAATACACCGATCGATAAACTGATAATACCGCCCAGCACTAATGTACAGCATCCAGGTGGCTGAATAAAGGAAGGGCCAGCAAACTGTCAGCATACAGACTCTCAGCTCTGTACATTTGAATTCGTCTCCTTAGAGCTCATTAAACACAGCAATAATTCAACTATATAATATACTTAGTACATTTAAAAATTACAACATTTAACTTCAACAGCTCTAGAAATTCAAAATATACCAAGTGTTGTGTTTTCAAATGTACTGACTGAACGACTACAAAGACTCGGATGAGAACCAAGTTATGGAATCAGCTTTGCCTTTCATTCAGTTCAGTCCACTTTATTCTATTTCATTCCAATAAATAGTAAATCAACCATCAGACCTCAAAGACTCAGATGAGAACCAAGTTATGGAATCAGCTTTGCCTTTCATTCAGTTCAGTCCACTTTGGTCTATTTCATTCCAATGAATAGTAAATTAACCATGTACCGCACTACTATGAAATGTTTTGACTAGAAGTTCTATGGCCAATTTCACGAGAGTTACCATTCTTTTGAGCAAATTAGCAATACAATGTGTGTCAATTTACATCTGGGGTGTAAATATTATGACTAGCCTAACCAAACAAAACCAACAAGCAATGTTTTGACATTCCGAATCAGATACAAGAACAATTTACCTATATCATTTCTTGATTTTCTAGACTTTTCACCTCGCTAATTAATGTTCATCACTTCAACACGCTTCTGGCAAGACTTACAGATTCCTATAGGATTATGAGAAGCAGAAAATTCCTTGAAAACTTAATCGATTTCTCAGTACTCTTGTAATAAAGAAATTTACGATGTCAGCAAATCGACTTATTAATAATCTGATATGCTTTAATTTCATTTTGAAGTCTTCAAATTATAAACATATTTTTAATGAATTTAAATAAATAATTAGTTTTCCAGTTTTTTATTTTATTTTTTTTAACACTAAAAATAAAATATCAATACAGAGAGCAATCCAGATGGAAATAAAGAATGTTTGCCTACCAGTGATGACCTAACACATGCATAAATATGAAGCAGACATAAAGACCAACACAACAGACCAGGCATAAAGCCCAACACAACAGACCAGGCATAACAGACCAGGCATAAAGCCCAACACAACAGACCAGGCATAAAGCCAAACACAACAGGCCATGCATAAAGCTCAACACAACAGACCAGGCATAAAGCCCAACACAACAGACCAGGCATAAAGCCCAACACAACAGACCAGGCATAAAGCCAAACACAACAGGCCAGGCATAAAGCTCAACACAACAGACCAGGCATAAAGCCCAACACAACAGACCAGGCATAAAGCCCAACACAACAGACCATGCAGGCATAAAGCCCAACACAACAGACCAGGCATAAAGCCAAACACAACAGGCCAGGCATAAAGCTCAACACAACAGATCAGGCATAAAGCCCAACACAACAGGCCAGGCATAAAGCCCAACACAACATGCCATTCCAGTGAACAAAGAAGATGCTGCCCCATTAAGATCTTGGAACGTTTAAGAGAAAATTGAATTGCATTACAGGTATATCACCTTGTGTGTACTGCCTATGTACAGGTATATCACTGTGTGTACTGCCTATCTACAGGTATATCACCTTGTGTCAGACTGCCTATGTACAGGTACAGGGCCCTCACGCTACTTTGGGGGAAGGGGCCCGCAGCCCTCAGAAGGGGGAATTTTTGTAACTGGGGGGAATTTTTACAACAAATAAAAAACTCTGTTTGATTAACACGTTTCACTTTATTAACATACATTCGTCAACCATCTGGTTCTTTTTCTGATAAAAAAACTCCACTTAATAACCATCAATGGCATGTTTTCATCGGAGATCCACATTAAAAGTCAACCCTTCTTTTCTTTTTATCCCGAAAAAAAACCCTATTGCCCTGTCCAGTTGGGCATCTGGTTGAGTCAGTGCCCGATAATAGTTAAAACGTCCTGTGCACAATAAACAGTCTAAAACCAGTCTAATAATAATCAAAACGTCTTTTTCAAACCGGTAAACACGACATCGTGAGCATATCGTCTTGAAAATCGGATTTTTTTTTTTTTTTTTTTTACGAATTTCTGAGGGGGAAAAATATAAATATTTGGGGGAAAAAAAGATACTTTTCAGGTGGGGGACTGCTGCCGAATAACGGCGGCAGAAATGACCAAATGAGGGCCCTGAGGTATATCACTGTGTGTACTGCCTATGTACAGGTATATCACTGTGTGTACTGCCTATGTACAGGTATATCACCTTGTGTAAGACTGCCTATGTACAGGTATATCACCTTGTGTGTACTGTCTATGTACAGGTTACTGGTATGTCACCTTGTATGTACTGCCTTAGTAATGTACAGGTATATCACCGTGTGTGTACTGCCTATGTGCAGGAATATCACCAGGTATATCACCTTGTGTGTACTGCCTGTGTACAGGTATATCACCTTGTGTAAGACTGCATATGTACAGGTATATCACCTTGTGTTAGACTGCCTATGTACATACAGGTATATCACCTTGTGTTAAACTGCCTATGTACAGGTATATCACCTTGTGTTAGACTGCCTATGTACAGGTATATCACCTTGTGTGTACTGCCTGTGTACAGGTATATCACCTTGTGTAAGACTGCATATGTACAGGTATATCACCTTGTGTTAGACTGCCTATGTACATACAGGTATATCACCGTGTGTTAAACTGCCTATGTACAGGTATATCACCTTGTCTTAGACTGCCTATGTACAGGTTATGTGTGTACTGCCTATGTACAGGTTTATCAGTTGTGTGTACTACCTATGTACAGGTATATCAGTTGTGCATACTGCCTATGTACAGGTATATCAGTTGTGTGTACTGCATATGTACAGGTATATCACCTTGTGTGTACTGCCTATGTTCAGGTATATCATGTGTATGTACTGCCTATGTACAGGTATAATGGTTGTGTGTACTGCCTATGTTCAGGTATATCATTTGTATTTACTGCCTATGTACAGGTATATCAGTTGTGTGTACTGCCTATGTACAGGTATATCATGTGTATGTACTGCCTATGTACAGGTATATCGGTTGTGTGTACTGCCTATGTACAGGTATATCATTTGTATGTACTGCCTATGTACAGGTATATCGGTTGTGTGTACTGTCTATGTACAGATATATCAGTTGTGTGTACTGCATATGTACAGGTATATCAGTTGTGTGTACTGCCTATGTACATGGGAGATATTCACTGCAGCAGGAGACAGGTGCCATCGGGAGATCCCAATCAACAACAATAATTACCCCTCAACACATAAACCTTATCTTTACAGTTGACTGGCTCTGCAAAACAACAGATCATTTCTAGGAGATGACTGGCTCTGCAAAACAACAGATCATTTCTAGGAGACGACTGGCTCTGCAAAACAACAGATCATTTCTAGGAGACGACTGGCTCTGCAAAACAACAGATCATTTCTAGGAGACGGACAACTTGAGAAACCTTGTGAAACGACATTCACCATTCCAGGAGTCAGAAAGTTTGAAAGACTGTGTAACAACAGACCATTCCAAAAGTCAGACCCTTTTAAAGACCCTGCAATGTGACGTCACTTGTACAAGAAAGTGTGTGAGTCTGGGGTACCTATAGGACAACATTTGTACATTAAGGGAGTCTTGGGGTAAAGCATGGAGGTCACCTGTACAGTAAGTTTCATAGCTTTGATGTAGAATACATTTCATCATGAATCTCTGGAAACAACAATCAGATTTAAACTTTTAAACTGATAAATGTAAAGATAAAATTCAATGTGACAATATGCATTACAACATCACACATGAGCCTGAATCCAATAGTGCACTTTTTCCTTAATTACCACATTAATTTTTCATTTTAAAACAATTCAACAAAAATAATGGATTTAAAAAGTGCTTTAAAGTGGTTACACCATCCATGTGCAGAGAAGCTTGCAACAAAATAAAATAATATTCAGTTCAAATTATGCATCTAATGGGTCTCGTACCAGTTATGGGAATCAACATGGGACAAATTATATCTCATCAACCACATCAATAAATTTTACAAATGATTTTTCAAAGTAATACTTAACTGAGCCGATACAATAACCAGATACATGCCACTCATGGATCAGTGTATTCGTACGCTTCCTTTTGCACGATACAACAATTTTACACCACGCGACGGTGTTCTCAGGGGCCGGTGCTTTTTAATATTGACAAACAGCCCCAGTCATTCTTCAATAGACAGGAAGTCTAATGTTAAAATTAGGAAAATGGAAATTTGTTTTCGTATGTTTTGCCCAGGCATCTCTTAATATAGAGTGGTAGGGAATGCTTTTCATGACTGAGTGGCAAAAATCAAATTGATTACGTGTCGGAGACCTAGAAGCATGCACTAAGCACCTTCATGCACTAAGCACCTTCCGTATCAAGAAAATTATATTTGCAAGCCCTAATCACTTAATATAGCCCACAGCTTCTAGCTCTGCCAAATATCCCCATGTGACAGGCACAGCAGCGGAAGGAAAGGGTTATTTTCTGCTACATTTTTTTGAAAAGTGGTTACAGGCTATCCCTTATAGGGAAAGTCTCCGTAACAAGCTGAATATAATAACTTTACGCTTTCATTGGACGATTAATCATTAATACGCAATTAAGGATGACAAAAACTTAAAAAATAAAAATAAATCTATCAATCAAATTGAACTAAATGCGAAATTCTGTCAGGAAGAATTTGCCAGACTATTGGACAGCCATTCCAGTGCAACAGAATATAACTTCTACGACAACACAATGTGAATTCCACGGTAACGGATGTAACTTCCACTGTAACAAAATGTTCCAAGATATATACAGATGAAGCCACAAAGCAGTCTAACAAATAAAATAGCAAAACATATCAGTAATGGTTTAACACATGATTTTTCTTCCTCAGTTTGCTTGGCAGATCAATCCATAGAGGAGAGATAATTAATTACAAATGTTTCTATATAAGATAAAGCAGAGCAAAGAGGCACAGTTGGATGTAGTCTTTGAAGACACCTCAATTAATATCAAATCAATTTGTTGATGCTTATCTGATATGGTTCCTGGGAGAGAAATGGCTACAGAGAGTGGTACCTATAATGCCTGTGAACAGAAAGTGCATTGTTACATACCTGACTCTGAGAATGCCAATCAACCTCATTTTAAACTAAATACACTACTTCAAGATGAAAAAAGTGTCTCCGTGGCCGAGGGGTTAACGACGGTGAGTTGTAACCCTTCTCACCTCTCACCGCTGCACTCTGAGGTTCGAATCCCACTGGGAGCTCGACCTGTGAGGAAGTGTCGATTCTTACGGACGACAGGACGTGTACAGTACTGGTTCTACTCAGGGAAATTGGGTGGTCTGCCTCCACCACAAAAACACTGACCGTCATATATAATCTTACTTGTGTTGAAAATGACGTAAAATACCATACAAACAAACAAATCAAGATGAAACACACAATTTGGAATGGATGGAAACCATTGGGAAGGGTAACTAATTTTGAAAGACCGAATAGCATCATTTTATGGCAATAAAGTATGTTTAATGCCTTGAGTTCTGGGAATGTACTTGGTACTCTATTGGACTGGTCTGGTTTCTGGAGTGTCTAACTGGTTTCGATTCTAAAATAACTTGGAATATGGCCTCAGTTTTACAGACTTATGAACGACAGTTGAAATGTAACTCAGCTATGGCCAGGTCTAAACTGCTGAATGGTGATCTTTATTTAGGAATGAATTGGTATGGCATGGATTTAAGAAATGTTTGAATTCCAAATTCGCAATATAATATAATTTTAAATTAAAATGACTTCATCAAGCCTGGACCCCTAAATTACGGTATGTATATAACTTATCTGTTTTGAATTACCAGACTTCTAAGTTTACTCTGACGTATCTAGATCACAGTATTCATCTTAAAGGTCAAGAACAATCCAGTGTCTTTTACCATGTCACATTCTGACATCAGTATGTGAAAAGGCAAAAGCTTAAGTCATGCACAGAACAGTGGTTCAGCCGTGGCTTGAACCTGTTACCTTTTGGATACAAGACCATTTGACCAGAGCAATCCCCATGAAATAGACCAGACATTCGGGTTATATCCATCTAGATGGAATCACTCTTCTGTAGTGAAAACATACCAGGTGGGGACCATTCACTACCATTTTATACAGGCAGGGAATCTTTGATGGATCACATGTTTCTCCATTTGACTGATACACCACCTTTTATCGTTTTAAGCAAATGTTTCATAACACAGCACTGTGGGAGATACTCATTTTCAAACAGAACATCAAACAGTCAAAGTTCTGTACGCCAAACATAGTCTATTTAGAGTTTAGATAAAAGAACAGACAAGTTTATTTTCAGAGAAAATACAGAGAAAAGCTACCCCACACAGTCACATTATACTGACATTATACTGACACTGGGCCGACCAGTCCTACCCTTTATATGCTGAGCATCAAGCAAGTGAGCTCCTAGAGCTTTAAATTGAATTAGATTTTGTAGTCGCACCAACAGCTAGGGTCATATGGCGACTGTCCAGCCATTGGTGCAGGAAGACTACAGGCGCCACTCTGGGCAATTATCGTGTACAGTGAGGGATCGAACCCACAGCGGTGAGAGGCAAGTGATTTCAAGTCGGAGACTAACCATTCGGCCAAGGGCTACTAGAGAAACATTTTTATAAAGTCAAACTTAATGTAATGTACCTGCCTTATTTTCAGTCAGAAATGTTAAGAAATATTTCAACCCACAAACAAAATATTTAGGTAACCAACATCAACAGCCTCAGGTAGATAAACATGACATAATCTTGTAGATGTTGACCTGTCAACCATGCTGGTGGCAGGTAGCCTGATTGATGCATCTCAGATGCTCTTCAAATGACACAGAAAGTAATTTGTCAAATATGTTCATGTATACAGATAATGTCATACCTACAGTCAGATGCCTACAGTTATTTGAAATACATAATTAATAGTTATTAGTTTGTTTGTACACATAATTAACCTGGAAGCAAAACGTACAAAATGATTTTCAAAAAACTTGGAAATGCCAATTTGTTCAAATAAATGTGTCCATACAATTTACCTAAAAGCAATTTTCAAAAAAATTGGAAAAGCCAATTTGTTCAAATAAATGTGTCCATAGAATTTACCTGGAAGCAAAATGTATACAAGTCGTTTTCAAACAACCTTGGAAAAGCAGATTTAAGAGATTCTGTTCTTATATACCTGTCTGGTAATACACCACACTTTCTGCATCTCCCCAACACAGTATTAGGATTATTATTATGTAAATAATTATATAGTGGAATTCTGGTCTTTGAATCACGCATTTCTCTGAAAACTTAGCAAGGAATTTTGCATACTGAATGCTTCATGTTACCTCTCTCTACCTTGTATACCTAAAATCTTGAAATTCCTTACAGCATCTTAGGCCAAAAAAAAAGACAGGTTTGTTTCTGGTTTTCTGACCGACCCTATTTTTAAAGGCCTGACCCTAAACATTTTAGGGCACAAAAAAAGAGAAAACACTTTTTTTTAAAGTTTTTAAGGCATGTAAGTGTTGTGGAACAAACACGCTTTTAATGCTCTTGATTTGAATTTAGTATAGTAAGGATAAATTCTATAAAAAAAAAAGAAAAGATTTTCCTACCGACATACCCTACATTTTTGGGGGAAAACACCAGAAACCAAACCTTTTTTTTTTGCTTTATCACTGATATTTTAATCCACTTATCGTACCTTCAGTGATTTCTATAAATCGAAAGATTGCCAAATAGTCTGCAAATCTGTTTTAAGGAATCTGAATAATACAATTAATTCAAATAATGAGCCGAGTTTTGTGCATTAAATTTAGCATGAAACCTGCCTTCTGTAACAGATGCCAGTAATTACAGAACAATAAAGCCAGGTTCTTCACTGTGCTTGTTGTGTCTGTATAATCCTTCACTATCAGGAGCACCCCTCACATCTATGCCAGATGGCTGTTAGTTTACACTCCATCACAAAACATAAGCCACACTTCCTGTAAACAGTAAAGCAAGAGGCATGCCTACTTGAAGAGCTATTGCCCAAAAAAATGTGTCATTATCTTGTAGGAAACTAATTATAAAGGTAAGATGCTGTTTCCAGCAGTCCAAAACGCTTGTAATGAAAGACTAAATAATCAATCTGTTTCTCATACTCTATGGACTAGAGCCCCCTGAAGGAGGACTTCAATGTCACAATCATGCACTCACGCACAAGCACCACACACCTGTGCATGCACACACACAGACATGCTCCATGAAGGAGAACGTCAATCTTGGGGTCACATGAATGCGTGCATGCTTGCATGCACTCACACACTCCAGCACAAGCACACACGCTCCATGTAAGAGAACTTTAATCTTGAGGTCACACACATTTGTACTACGTTGGAATGACAGCCATTGTATTGGTCTACTGACAACTTATGATAACATTACAATTGGGGTCACGTGCACACACGCACGTGCTCCAGCACAAGCACACGTGCTCCATGAAGGAGAACTTCAATCTAGGTCACACACATTTGTACTACGACTGATGGAATGGCAGCAATTGTTTTACAACAGACTGCAGGAAGTTGAATTGGGTTATACAAAACATCAAAACAAAAAGGTTATATGGTGCCAACAGGAATGAACAGTGTAGGCCCACTTTTATAAAAGATAAATGCTAGAACCTTTTCAGCCACAGAGCTGCAGAGTTGCTGCATATTCTGTCATAGACACTCCATCAAGATCATTGCTTTCTGCCAGAACTCAAGTAGCATCTGAAACAATACAGTGGTGATGATGAATTTAAGACCTTTAATCAACATGGCAAAGCAATACCTTATTTTTGCAGGTAAACCACACCTGGTTCAAATGCAGACAATACTAATAACACACCTTGGGATCCAATAATTATATATAAATGACAGTTATATGACAACTTTTACTTTTTTCAATAATTTCATTACCACTATAAAATGTCTAATAAATCATACCTGTCAACCATCAACAATGAACCTGTCATGCTTCCTATATCTAAAATTTCACCATGAAAATGAAGATCATGGGGTTAAAAGAAACAAAGACACCATTATAGGCACTATTCTTATACGGACCTTCATTATTCAAAAGTATACTATCTTCAATCTTCAATCTTCAATTAAATGAGGTTTTACGTCCTTTAAACACAAGATTGTAAGGCCACATTCGGACAACAACCTTAAAGGGAGACGAGACTTCGATGAGACTTGCCACTGCCAGTCAGAGCTTGCGCATGGATGTGGTCTGCAGCTTTAAAGCACAAGGCCGTATGCACTGAGAGATACCCAGACAGTTTAACTAGTGACAAGATACTGAAGGATTAGAAATTAAATTCACTCCAATATGGTATGAATGTATGTGGTTTAACGTCACTTTTAACTATCGTTCAGTTATATAACATAACGGTGTCTACTTCTAGCAGTGAGCGCAATGCTCGATGTAGACGTGACAGTCACTGGGTGCATTCAGGGTTTTCCCATTGGTTACTGAAAGCACTCTGATAACCATCGGTCACTGTCGTTTGTCATTGGTAACCAATCTTCCCGCGACTCCAGAGCTGAGGTAGTAGCGGTGGACTCGTTGGTACCAAATGTTACCATCGGTGGCCATTGGTAACCCAAGGTTAACCAACGTGGTTGCAAATGGAAGAACACTGTTATACCGACATCGGGCCGACCAGATCTAGCACTACTCTTTATATGCTGAGTGTCAAGCAAGGAAGCTAACTAGTACCGGTTTTATAAAGTCTTAAGGCATGATCCTTTGGGATTGAACCACGACCTGGGAGGTGAATGCTCTACCAGTATGCCATCATCATGTTTTCACTCCAATATAAAGATGTGTTGCAAGGATAGCAGATATCAACTGCCTACAGAAACTGCTAGTCTGCAAAATTGTACTAAATTTCTATTCAACTGTTTAATAATTTAAAAACCTTGTTCACTAATGTCACAGAAACTGACAGATAACCATTAATTTTTCATGAAACACAAAACAAGAAGGAGGGTTAATTTATTACAAGACATGTCACCATTACCATAATAATAATATAAAATAATATATGTAATATAACAGGTGTGTAAAACAAATTGTTTCAAGATCTGGTTTTATGTAATACAAATAGTTTTTACCATGTCTCCATAACAGTGTTAATTGTATGTAATAAAATGGAATAGTTAAAACTAAATTATATTGTTATATTCAGGGTCCTCCACAGGATTTTTTTCAGGCGCTGGCATAGGCAGCGCGGGGGGTGGGTTTGGGAGGGGGCCGCCCCCTCCTATTGTCGATTTTTTTCCAATTCTAGGGTGCACCATATGCCCCGAGATGATTTTTAATTATAAAATGAAGATGGGGAAAACTATATTAAAGAGAATATAATTATACATATATATTACTTATTCAATAGTGTGACTCGGGATAAAGTCAAAATAAAAAAAATATTTTTTTTTAAAAAACGTTGAAAATTGATGGTTAAAATCTCGACGTTAAATATTATTGAACTAAAACTACAACATGACATAATATAATCTGCAATAAATACACCCCAATACAACAAACTCTTTATCCATTAAATTTAGACCATAATCAGCTACCATACACTTTACAATAATCTGCGTTTGAATAAAATAATATTAATATTCATTCTTTACATTGATTGCCCTTAAATTACATGTATTTATTTACTAACCATTTTCCATTTCCTCAACCCATTTGAAGTCTTTCTCCCAGTCTGGATTGAACCCGGTCAGCCTGGCTCTTTTGGCGACTGGTTCAGATGCTGAGTCACAGACAGTAGGTGCAGCCTTAACATTTCTTACCACAAAAAACTTGCCAATTCCCCCATCTAAGGGTCTCTTACTACTTTGCTTCGACATTTTGTTATGATAAATTAATAGAAACATCGGGCATTTTATAGCAAAGTAACCCAGTTTCACTTCATTAACTTAATTAATTAAAGATATTAACTAATCTCTGAAAGTATCGAGTAATTAAAATAATCTGCAACAAATTAATACTTACAAACTGCAGACGATCCACGCAGAGAGCCGACGAACATCAAAACATCATAATTTTTTTAACAACTCCTTAATAATCACTCATCCTGTATTTAAATCACATTATCCAATCAATTATGTCACATCGCTTCATCTTATCTAATTAATCCCATCAAGTTTTGTTAGTCGGGACATAATAATGATCAACAATAAACTCAAGTGAATCACAGCTAACGCAACGCGACAACACCGTATCTCTGCCTGATTTGACTGGTTTATACAACTGTACACACTTGTCCTTGACGTGTAGTATTTCACACCGATAGCGCGTGACTTACATCCTGTGTAGAAGGTCTGTTTATAGTGTATGTGTCGGACTATAAGCAACACGAATCAAGTGAATCAAAGCACCGCGCTTGGGATTTAAAGGACCGCGCTAATTTCAAGGACAGCGCAAATAAGGATTTTGATTTTCAAGCACCGCGCTAGCGCGGTGCTTAAAGGCGCTGTGGAGAACCCTGATATTTCATTTTTACTTACATCAGATCTTCAATAATTATTGCATTGATATTTTATGTTGTATTTGTTGCATGGATGGGACTGAAACATCGGAGTATGCATTTGTCATAACAATACAGTTACATTCACCTCATACTTCCTGATGAATTGAACTGAATGTTGTTTAACGGCTCATCAACACAGTATAGGTTATTTAGAGCCGCCCCAGAGACAGGGGAAGGATACATAGGAATCCGGGAACCGTGCGCTACTCTTATTATCAAATAGATTCCTATGGTTCTTTAACGTGCTTGAAGGATAGACCGATACATGGGACCGCCCGGTTTACGTCCCCATCCGACGGACGAGGCTAAAGGAAAGTGTCTTGCCCTGATGAACATATAGTCTCATTTTGAATAAACTTCATTTTCTAGTAGGGCGGAGCTACTGCTGTGCTGAATATTCAATGTGTCTTAATTGAAAATGGCCATTCCGTTGTCTGAAAATTTGCTGACGGTATATAGTGTAATAGTGGACGGTATATAGTGTAATAGTGGACGGTATATAGTGTAATAGTGGACGGTATATAGCGTAATAGTGGACGGTATATAGCGTAATAGTGGACGGTATATAGTGTAATAGTGGACGGTATATAGCGTAATAGTGGACGGTATATAGTGTAATAGTGGACGGTATATAGCGTAATAGTGGACGGTATATAGCGTAATAGTGGACGGTATATAGTGTAATAGTGGACGGTATATAGCGTAATAGTGGACGGTATATAGTGTAATAGTGGACGGTATATAGCGTAATAGTGGACGGTATATAGCGTAATAGTGGACGGTATATAGCGTAATAGTGGACGGTATATAGTGTAATAGTGGACGGTATATAGCGTAATAGTGGACGGTATATAGTGTAATAGTGGACGGTATATAGCGTAATAGTGGACGGTATATAGTGTAATAGTGGACGGTATATAGCGTAATAGTGGACGGTATATAGCGTAATAGTGGACGGTATATAGCGTAATAGTGGACGGTATATAGTGTAATAGTGGACGGTATATAGTGTAATAGTGGACGGTATATAGCGTAATAGTGGACGGTATATAGTGTAATAGTGGACGGTATATAGTGTAATAGTGGACGGTATATAGCGTAATAGTGGACGGTATATAGTGTAATAGTGGACGGTATATAGCGTAATAGTGGACGGTATATAGCGTAATAGGGACGGTATATAGTGTAATAGTGGACGGTATATAGCGTAATAGTGGACGGTATATAGCGTAATAGTGGACGGTATATAGTGTAATAGTGGACGGTATATAGTGTAATAGTGGACGGTATATAGTGTAATAGTGGACGGTATATAGTGTAATAGTGTTTGTTTTGTGGAAAAAATAAACAAGAAATCCGTGGATTCACATGTCTCGCCTAATGGGGGCTGGACTTAAAAATAAAAAGGTCAATAATGCTTAAATGAAAGTTTGTAAACATTTTAGTAATTAAAAACAATCGAGTTTGCCGTTTGCTGAGATGACATTTAAGTGCATTTGTCGACATAAAATTCCCATCAGTAGTTTTTTTAAAACATTGAAAAACAACAGGGATAAGATGGCCTTAGATCGCTCACCTGGTAATCATGGGCAATATGTCTGCTGTGTCTAGTCTGGCATGGGCATTTTTTAATTTGTCCCACTTTCTTCTATGAATGAAATTTCATAAAAATGGGTGTGGGGAAGGGTTTATATTAACATTCTAAACAAATATGGTAAAGATCAGATACAAAATGAAGTAACTACAGGAAAATACAAAAATACAATATAGCATTTTTCAACAAATCAAGGGCCATAACCTGTCGTTACTAACTAGATCTAGCTGGTTTTCAAACTTGTCCAAAATTTCATTGATACAAAATGCTTTCACAACTAGACATCTTACTGAGGCTTCCTGCCAAATTTTGTAGAAATCCAACAAGCCGTTTAGAAGGAGTAGTGCCGACAAGAAATTTAAAGTAAAAATGTCAAAGTGCCATAACTCCGTCATAAATCAGCAAACTGGAACAAAAGCGCTATATGCACAACTAGACATCTTACCGATGCTTCCTGCCAAGTTTCGTCGATATCCAACAAGGCGTTTAGGAGGAGTAGCGCGGACAAGAAATTAAAAAAAAAATGTAAATGGGCTTTAACTCCATCAAAAATCAATGGACCAGAAAAAAAATGCAATAGGCACAGCAATGCTTCCTGCTAACATGGCGTTAACACCAAAAAAAAAATTAAAAAAATAATAATAATGAAATAAGAAAATTAAAAAAAAAAATAATAATCAAGAAATTTAAAAATAAATATGTCAAGGGGCTGTAACTCCATCAAAAATCAATGAACCGGAAAAAAAATGCAATAGGCACAGCAATGCTTCCTGCTAACACAGCGTTAACACCAAAAAAATAAATAATAATAACAATGAAATAAGAAAATTAAAAAAAATAAATAATAATCAAGAAATTTAAAAAAAATATGTCAAGGGGCTGTAACTCCATCAAAAATCAATGAACCGGAAAAAAATGCAATAGGCACAGCAATGCTTCCTGCTAACATGGCGTTAACACCAAACAAATTATAATAATAATAATGAAATAAGAAAATTAAAAAAAAAAAAAAAATCAAACAAAAGAAATAATTAAAAAAAAAAATTACCAATAATAAAAAAAAAGGCAAAACATCTGGTAAAGTTTGGTAAAGATCAGATGAAAAATGAAAGCCCTATCGTATTAACGAGGCTGAATATAGCATTTTTAACTAAATCAAGGGCCATAACTCCGCTGTTATTTGTCCGATCCGGCTGGTTTTCTAACTTGTGCGAGCTTTCATTGATATTAACAATCTGGTAAAGTTTGATAAAGATCGGATGAAAAATGAAGGCCTTTGGCCAGTAGAGCTAAAAATCATCAGCTCCAAAAAGTAGGTCAAGGTCTGACATACATGAAATCCAGGCATCCAAAAAAAAGATACACTAACGAAGACACAACTACTTCAAAATAGAATATGTTTTCTTCCAACGATTAAGCTATAAATTAGGTTTAAACATCTAGTGCATAATTCTAGTTCATGAGAAAGTGATGTAAATGTAACAATTAAAGTTATCTGCCCTTTGCTTGGATGGTGAAGGTCACACCAACATTTGTTTTGTCACGTTGCAATGTACCACTCAAGATACAACTATAAGCAAAGTTTGAAAGGTCTTAGTGCATACAGTTTGTGAAAAAGTGACCTAAACGCCAAAGTTGAAGGTAAAAATTATAAGGTTATCTACCCTTGCTTGGAGGGTCAAGGTCACTTCCACATTTGCTTTGTCACGTTGCGATATAACACTCAAGATACAACTATAAGCAAAGTTTAAATGTCTAGTGCATCCAGTTTGTGAAAAAGTGACCTAAACGCAAAAGTTGAACCTAAATATTATTAAGTTATCTGCCCTTTGCTTGGAGGGTCAAGGTCACATCCACATTTGCTTTGTCACGTTGCCATGTACCACCCAAGATACAACTATAAGCAAAGTTTGAAAGGTCTAGTGCATACAGTTTGTGAAAAAGTGACCTAAACACAAAAGTTGAACCTAAAAATTAGTAAGTTATCTGCCCTTTGCTTGGAGGGTCAAGGTCACTTCCACATTTGCTTTGTCACGTTGCGATGTACCACCCATGATACAACTATAAGCAAAGTTTGAAAGGTCTAGTGCATACAGTTTGTGAGAAAATGACCTAAACGCAAAACTTGAACCTAAAAATAAGTAAGTTATCTGCCCTTTGCTTGGAGGGTCAAGGTCATTTCCACATTTGCTTTATCACGTTGCAATGTACCACCCATGATACAACTATAAGCAAAGTTTGAAAGGTCTAGTGCATACAGTTTGTGAGAAAATGACCTAAACGCAAAACTTGAATGTTAATGCCGCCACCGGAAAAGCAACACCTATGTCTCTTTTTTTCTTCAAAAAGGCGAGACAAAAATAAAATTCAGGGAGTGGAATAAAGGGCAAAGCCCTATATTATCCACTTTCTCTTTTTTATTTTTTCATTAAAAGTAAAATCCAATCACTGTATTACCCCTGTTCCTATAATGCTTCACTGCAACAACAGGTGAGACAAACCCCTACAGCATCTCCGATTCCAAGACACAGACATACACAGCACATTTCCACATGTACAAACCCAGATAAGATCATCTCTCCCTAAAATCATATCTCACATAACAAGACAGTTTTATTTTAGCTGGCACAGTGTAAGTATACCAGAACCTAATTATTCCATCCACAGACTTGTTCTTCCCTAGCAGACGGCCAATATCCCCATAAAACAGCTGCACACCTTAAACTGATTCAAGTAATAAAACTATTTCTGCTATTCTTAAGGTTTGTGAAGGATTTTTTTTTTCTCCTAAAATTATAAATATTTGATAACCACTTCCTCTGATAACATTTATAGTTAAATAAAATATATTCCACCATTATAAGAAACCATGTCTATTATTATTTTTTTCTTTTTGATTATTAAAGGGGTTGATGCATTATTTTCAAGCACAGTTTATTTTAAAGGGCTCTGAAAAACATGAAAAAAGCTGAAAGAATTATCAAAATGCCATGAAAAGTAAACGAGATATGACCTACTGAAAATGTGCAAAGAAACATAAATGGAGGCGGCCATCTTTGAACGATGACATCATCGTGCCTTTTTGCCATATATGGCATATTGATAAAAATGTCTTTTAAAGCAAAGAAAATCACTGCAAATGAAAAATAATACTAAAATGTATACATTTTACATCTGTATATTTATTTTTAATCAATTTGCAGTGGTTTTCTTTGCTTTAAAATACATTTTGTCAGCATGCCATTTATGGTAAAACGGCGCGATGACGTCATCGTTCAAAGATGGCCGCCTCCATTTATGTTTTTTGCAAATTTTCAATAGGTCACATCTCCTTTATTTTTCATGACATTTTGAAAATTCTTTCAGCTTTTTCCAAGTTTCTCAAAGTCCTTTTAAATATCACACTAATTTTCAAAGTTTGGAAGTTATCCTAAAAACCTCCAAAAAGCATAAGAAGTATTATTGTTTATGGATGATATCAATATTCTACCATTGGCTGCTTTATTTCAGGTTCCACTTCTGGAGCAGAGATAGATGTGACTTTGTGCAGAATGGCAAAAAAATATGCAGAAAACTGAAACAGTAAATTCTGTGGTTGTGAATTGAGCTTTTTTTTGACATGAAGTTTTCCAATTTAAACACTGCTGAATGACTAACCATGGAGGATAATTCATGCTATTCTGCTACCTAACACTGGCTAATTCATTGACTGTTTATTCCCAGAACTTATTATGTACCTATCCTGCAATGGAATTTGAAACTGAGGCCAAATGTCATCCGGTCTCCCATGGCACCATTTTGCTAATTGCTTATGTACAAACCCAAACTACATAATAAGAATTATTTATAACAAAATATGTGAAAGGTTACACATCTTCTACTGTTCCCTCCCATTAATTGCTCACTCACAAGCATTTTATAATCTCTTTATTTTTTATCATTTCCTCCCAAGTTATTAGTGTTTTGATGCTATTTTCTAACGACCTGTATTTCTGGTACCCAGGCACACCAAAGATTCGGGGCCTTTTTTTGGCCTTATACAAATCTAACTACCGTATTGTTTCTAATAAGCACTCCCCCTCTAATTAGCGCCCCCCTTAACTTTAAAAAAAAATTAAATCTTATCTTTAGGTGTATAAGTGGTTATTATACAAGAAAAGTGGTTAAAATCCAAAAAACAGTATGCACACACTTATGAATTTAATTCCATATTTCAGTAACACAACATTTTTTAGCATTATATAAGGAAATTAAAATTTGTAATGGCTTACAAAAAGCGTTCTAATAAGCCCACACACCCTTTTCAGAAAATGTCACGCCACCGGGGGCGCTAATTAGAAACAATACGGTATGCTGAGAGGATTAATCAAAATCAAACTTTTATTTTGAAAATCAAGATCAGCTAGATCTTGCATTGCTCCAAGACTTCAATTTGCAAACAACTTTATCTGGGGCACTTAGATCTACTTGGCTGTAAAGAGTTGTGCACCTGTGTTTCAATTACCCCTCCCAGCACCATCTGTACAGTGAGTGTGTGTCTACAAGATTTAGTGATTGTGTGTCTACAGGTGTAACACACCCATTGATTTTTGCATTGAGTTGTGTGTGAATTAAAATTTAAATTGATATCTGCAGCCCAAATTAAAAATGAATAACTTACATTCTCATTACAAATGACAGATATGCTGCCAAAAAATCCACAGAAAAGTGGGGGTCATGTATCTTCTAAGAAAGAACTTGTCTCAATAATGAATGCTCCCTTTAAAAACATAAACACTGAGATGCCAAAATATTGTATTCATACAATTTCATTTCCATATAAGCAAAAATAAATAAATAAAAACTCACAATTTTAACATGAAAATGCTTGAAAAATGTAACAAATAGATCAACAATGTGATATAAACCAAAAATGGCACTTTAAATTAGTGAAAATGCCCTTTTTTACAAAACGAAATGAGAATTATTTTCTGACCGCCATTATGCGACTACCCCAGGCGAACACTTCCTGTGATGCAATGGGTGTGCTACACATACAAGTGCGCATGTGCAGCAGGAGCTACAGCAGATGCATATCACACATCTCTGCTGTTTTTTTCAACAACTTGAAATGTCACTACTGTTTTATTTTGGCAAAGATGATTCAATATAAAATTATAATACTTCAAAATGTTAAAATCCTGCTAAAAATCGGACAAACATCATAACAAATCATGCCATGCCATGCTTGGAGGCTTCGCTACAGGAGACCGCCAGGTTTACATCCCAATTTGATGGACAAGGCGAGGGTAAGTGACGTCACTAAAGACACACAGTAACCCAGTGGCGCCAGTGTGTTAGGGGAGGTAACCCAGTGGCGCCAGTGTGCTAGGGGAGGTAACCTAGTGGTGCCAGTGTGCTAGGGGAAGTAACCCAGTGGTGCCAGTGTGCTAGGGGAAGTAACCCAGTGGGTTAGGGTGCCAGTGTGCTAGGGGAAGTAACCCAGTGGCGCCAGTGTGCTAGGGGAAGTAACCCAGTGGCGCCAGTGTGCTAGGGGAAGCAGTGGCGCCAGTGAGGCTCAAACCCAAGAACTCTGGATTCAGAGTCAAACACGCTTTCTACTGGGCCACTGCAGCCCCGTTTTCGAATCAGAATAAATAGAGTAAGGTGAATGAATGTTTTTTTACGGCACGTCGACACATAAATAGGTCATATTGTGTGCAAAAGCTGATGAATGATGAAGAAATGTAGAGTACTTTAAGGTGAAACAGCTGAATAACTTTCAAGTAAGGTGGAGCTACTGCCATGCAGTAAGGTGAAGCTACTGCCATGCAGTAAGGTGAAGCTACTGCCATGCAGTAAGGTGAAGCTACTGCCATGCAGTAAGGTGAAGCTACTGCCATGCAGTAAGGTGAAGCTACTGCCATGCAGTAAGGTGAAGCTACTGCCATGCAGTAAGGTGAAGCTACTGCCATGCAGTAAGGTGGAGCTACTGCCATGCATAGAAAATGACTATACCACTGTCTGAAAATACGCTGATGGTAGTTAGTGTACGCTGATGGTAGTTAGTGTACGCTGATGGTAGTTAGTGTACGCTGATGGTAGTTAGTGTACGCTGATGGTAGTTAGTGTACGCTGATGGTAGTTAGTGTACGCTGATGGTAGTTAGTGTACGCTGATGGTAGTTAGTGTATTTATTATTAGCACATTATAGCATGAAATTATGATGTTGGTCTCCAGGATTTAAGCAAAAGGCTTACACTGATTGAAATACATGCAGAAACATCTCTTCAAGGAACATGGGAGCTATCATCTTCCAAAATTCATTAGTAATTTTAATTACTTCAAGTACGGAACTAATAACCCACAAGGAGCAAAGACTGCGCAATGAATTGTTTATGGAACCAAAGAATTCCACATAGTGAACTTTGCACTATGAGCAAACAAAACTTGCAGAATCAACATTTATACATTCTTCTTCCTATATTTTGTTGTCCTTTTTGTTTAACCACTTTTTTGCTTTTAGAAGCCCACTGAGTGTGTTTAAACATGCTTGGTAAATAAATACTGGAGGAAACATCACACTTCCTTCTTCTCTTCCCTCCCCTCCCCGCCATCCCATACCTTTCTGACTTTCCTTCCATCCATTCCCCATTCCTAACTTCCCTTCGCCCATTCCTCGTTCCTTCCTTAATTCCTAACTTCCTCCTGTCCATTCCTTCCTCCCCCCCAGTGTCATTCATTTCCTTCCTTAATTCCTGACTTCCTCCTGTCCATTCCTTCCTTCCCCCCAGTGTCATTCCTCATTCCTTCCTTAATTCCTAACTTCCTCCTGTCCATTCCTTCCTTCCCCCCAGTGTCATTCCTCATTCCTTCCTTAATTCCTAACTTCCTCCTGTCCATTCCTTCCTTCCCCCCAGTGTCATTCCTTCCTTAATTCCTAACTTCCTCCTGTCCATTCCTTTCCCCCCCCCCCCCCCCCCCCCCCCCCCCCCCCCCCCCCCCCCAGTGTCATTCCTCATTCCTTCCTTAATTCCTAACTTCCTCCTGTCCATTCCTTCCTTCCCCCCAGTGTCATTCATTTCCTTCCTTCCTGTTCTTGTCTCAATTAAGTTTCCTCCTCATAATGATCTCTCCATCTTATTAGCAATAATCACTTGTGATGTAGTACACCCTCCCTTCACCTGCCTGCCTTCCAGACTTCTTTATACTATCATATCTCACTCTGCCTCTCTCTCTACCTTGTCTATCCCTAGCCTGCTTCCCATCATTACCCAGGTACACTAATCACTAGCAGCACCCCTCTGCCATGAGCCATACCTCACCCAGAATATTGGCCTGTACAGTTACCAGGTCACTTAGATTACTCCTGACTTCTTTGAGCCATATCTCACCCAGAATATTGGCCTATACAGCTAATCCATACCTGGATACAGCTGAAGCCACTGGTAATCATTTAATAACAAACAGCATGTTCCCATACCTCACAAATTACCTGGCAATTTTTAATTACAACTCTCACACACAATGTGTGTAACAACAATATGACATGAATTGCCAACATCGGTGGGGCTGACAGAAAAGTTGTTTAGTTTAATTACCTGCAGATTTACTGTCTTACTCCCTGTCGGTCATAATCCTTACAAATTGCTGAACTCCAGGAAATGAAAACGCCAAGAAAAGTCCTAAGGGAGGTCGATTATCAGAAAATACGAATTCTCCACTAAAAAAAAAAGTTTTGTTAGCTAAGGCTTTGTATTATTGCTGATCATGAAACACCAGATGGATAACGACCAATAACAAGATATAAACATTTAATTATGTCTGAATTGTCCATAGAACTGTTAAAAACAAGAAATCCATGTCACCGTCAATGCAAAAATGTAAAATTGAGTTATTTTGGCATGAAAATTCCTGAAAATTGTGTCCTAATTTTGTCAAATTTATAGGTGGAACCCCATATACAACTGTAATCCAAGTATGGGAGCTCTTGTGTATTATCCCTGAGATTTACCCACAAATACTTACACATACTTTACCTTAAATTGATGAGATTAATGACCCATAAAAGGCAGGTCATCCACTTAATTGAGCTGTAGTAGCAATATGGTTAATCTGATGAATGTAGTTGCTGAGAAACAGACTTGAACCCAAAACATTTCATGTTAAATTGACCAAATTAATTACCCATAAAAGTCAAGGTCATGTGTGGAAAAACTCAAAAAATTTCACAGGGGATGATCTAGTTTATTTAGCTTCCAAGAAACAGACTTATTATGTTAAATTGATGAATTGAATGACCAGTAAAGGTCAAGGTCATCTGTGGAACAACATTGGGTAACCAGTCAAAGCTCTAACCTTGACCAGTTACGTTTTTCATAACCTGTGACTGTTATTAAAAAAACACTAAAACTGGGATAGTAACCAGAAGCAGTTACTACAACAAAACCATTCAAGTTTAGATGCATTCTATCTTCTGTACAGGAATTTTCCCTATATATATATAATTTTCTCCAGGTCCGGTGATTATTCAACTTTACAACCATGCAATAAAATTCTATGAGCATCATTGAAAATCCAATGCACAAGGCCTCTCAAGTTATCTACTGTTATGCAACAAAATTCATTAAAAACCATTTTGTAGGCACCAACATGACAATTAGTGAACAACAGCTAAATGTTTCTTGATGAAGACGTATTTATCCTTAATAATAAGTATTCAGACATAAATAAACACTGCACATTTAGCAACTATTTCGATTTATTAGCAAATGATCTTGGTAAGTGATTTAGGTTACAAATGGTTATTAGGGAAAAGTATCTGCTACTCTAAACCAAAGGGAGATAATAATTTGGCATTTTAATAACTTCCAGCAGTTATAAAACTTGTAACTGTTTAAGGTTAGAGCTCTGACTGGTAAACGAACTGTACTACCAAATATATAATGATACAATCAGGGCAATCTAGTACCGAGACTTAACATTAAATTGACAACGTAAATGATCCGTAAGGTTCAAGGTCAATGTCATCTGTGGAACAACTCTGCATAGTTGAGCCCTATGATTCAAGTTGAATCAAGCAAGTGTAGGTTCCTGAGAAACAGAGCAAAATGCAAAAACTTAACATTGACTTAACCTTCTTCTCTAACGGAAAAGTAACACGTCTCAGCTTTTCTTCAAGTAGGTGAGATGAAAATGCTAGAAAATATTATATTACCTTAATTTCACCTGACAAAGCCATTAGTATAATTATAATGAACGAACTTATTGTGGCTAATTGAAGTTTTATGCAATGTTTAATAGAGGTCCCATTAAGACAAGGCCCTCTGTTGACAGTCTTTACTGATAAGTTTCGTGACTGCAAACAACTTTTTGTCAAATTAACTGATCCTACCTGCTCAGGTTTGAGGCTCGGTGGCACCCATGAATATTCCTCCAGAGGACAACCGCTGTCATCGTCCGACGTTGAGTTCCGTTTCACGTCGTGTAGTAACTTATTTAAACTCCGCTCGTCCGCAATATTTGTGGCCATGTCATGAATTTCTGGTGCACATTTACAGTGACGACATATTTTTCTGAAATAAATGAAATTATAATATTTTTTATTTCTTTAATGTATGTGAAAAATAAGTTAAATATGACAAATTATGCATTTTTTCACTGGTATTACAGCTCCATTAACATTAACAACCAATTACTGAAGTCTAATTATTTCGGAAAGTTCAGAAGATTGATCAGTTGAAATAATCAAGTAATTAATATTCAAAATCACCCTGTTTATTATCTAAGCAGACTAAGTAAGAAGCAGATAACTATAAAGTTTCACATATCAAAAGGATCCCCAAATATAAAAGGGTTCCCACCATATATGGAATGTGACACCCTTGTGATAACAGCTGGCCACACCAGGTGACCAGGGTCCCCTTCAGCTCCCTATACACACACATCAAGGTCATAAACTCCCAATCAAACAAGCACCTGTTGTCACACAGACTATCAATATGGACATTTTCTATTTCAATTTAACAGTTATCATCTTGGGAAACTGGGCAGTAATAAAACATTTACCTATTAGTTTTCAATATCCAGACTGTCAACTGACTTTAAAAAATATTTTTGAAGTGTTTTTTTTCACAATCTCATTTAATCCTTAATGCACCAGCTGACACAATAAATGGTAAATAATAAATACTTTAACAGAACCATTAAACAAAATTAATGTGTTACATCTAAATTCTGTCAATTTTCCAGTGGCCATTCACTGAAAATAAACTAATAAATTTATTTTTTTCTGTTGCTCTGTTTCGTTCACCACAGAAACTATAGACCGAGACAAATTGATTTCATTTAAAATGCCAAAATCCTCCTTTGGAATAGTTCAATGGAAACTTATCCGCCATCGGTTGGCAGAACACAGTATATAGATCCACAGTAGGGGAACACTCTGGACAGAATACTATCACAGCAGGCCATTAAGTAATCCACACACCAAAACATCCACTGGAATGCAGGTAAAGCACACAATCCAGGTCAGAAAAAAACACACAGCCCACTTCCAATTAACCTCTGGTAATAATAATCCCATCCAAGATGGACAATTTGTAATCTGGATAATCCTAAACACACAGAGAGGCAGATAGGTTTATTAAAGTCATCCACAGTAGAATATATTCCAAATAGCATTAACTATGTTAATATGTTAATCCTTCACCAGATAAGAAACATCAACAGAAGAGCAAATAATAAAAGCACAAAATCCAGCACTCAAGCACTGTCCAAGCTCTACACCTCAGATTTTATTTCACAGTATAATGACAGCAAAGTGTAACAAACGACTATTTCACAGGCAAGACTGGTACTTGACTGGCAACTGACTCTGTTGTCGACCTGATACACTCCACTGGCCCTCGTTGTAATACCTAACACATAAATAACCTCCGAGCTTCACTGAACTTCCCAAACCCTCTGGCTACATCCATAACTATTACCATGACAACCGAAAATAACCCCAAGTCACAAGCTGGCCGGCCCTTTTGTTCTCCTTGAAGGGCAGGAATAAATGTTACAAAATGTGGCCACTTTTTTCACAATAGCCTTGTCCAACGTTGACAAATGTCCCATTAAACACTTTAGCTTCTTTCATTTGCTATTGGAAGCCACCAATTTAAGGTAATTTTTCACCAGCAAATGACTGTCATCTCAAAAGTTAAACTGTCACAAAATAAATTTAAATGGACATATGTGGAGAATGGTTTTGTTTAAGTAACCACATTTAAATGTCCACTTTGAGTAACCACAGAGAAGGCTAGATTGTGGCAAAGGTAAAAGCTAATCTGTACAGAATATTAGACCATGTTGACATTGTCCAGTTTTTTTCAGGGTTCACATTATGTATAGGTGTTGCACATTACATGTAGGTGTTTTATTTGAAAACATTATTTGGTCAATCAGATGTTAGCTTAATAGCTTAATAAATTAAGAAAGATTTGTTTGAATGGCCTTTTACGTTATTTTACTTTACATCTTATCGACAGTCGATATTTGTGGTAGAGGCCCACCACCCCATTTTACCTGGGTAGAACCAGTACTGTATACCTCCCGCCATTCGCAAGAATCAACACTTTTCTCAAGTCAAGCTCTGAATTCAAACCCATACCGGGAGAGGCGAGGTAGTTTTAGATGCAGCGTCTTTACTATCTGCTTCGGTAGGAAAGAGACATTATCGGTATACATAAGCCACTGTGAACCTCCGACTCACTGTTGTTGTTGCTTTTTCTTTTCTTTCAGACTGTTCTTTTGAACTTTTTAAAATGGTTTTCTTAACTAAATGACTCATTATGTTAAGAATTATATGCCCCTAGATGCTTTTTTATTTCAAATAACTTCATCATCCTCTCAGAGGTTGTTGGCTCAATGCAACCTATCTGACATGTAGACAAGTATGAGGTTGTTGGCTCAATGCAACCTATCTGACATGTAGACAAGTATGAGGCATTTTAAAGAAAAATATTCATTTAATACCATAATATATAAATGTTTTAAAGAATCCTCAAACTGGCCAGCCCCAGGGCATCCTGACCACTGACCAACACTGAAACATTCCCTCCCTTTGATGTATTTCCTGATCTTTGTAATATGATCTTATCAGGAAAAATACTGTAACATCAATATAATTTATCATGCACAGATATTGATCTTAAAGTCACCATGGTTATTTCACAGTCAACTTCCACTTTATTTACATTAAACAGCCAACAAAAGGAGAAAACATTACCATTAATTACACCTATTATAGATATAATTATCTGGTTGTTGATCTAACAGGCCCTTCTATACAATTATCATTGTTTGCAATCATACCAAGCATGTGCTAAAACATTTACCACATAATGGTGAAATTACACATTTTTATCTTATTTATATAGAAACATATTACAATGGGGAGCCACGCTTTTTCTTCTTAAAGGGACATTATTACGGCAATCTTGATTCTTGAAAATTTCAAGAGGTCACTTTAGTTTTTCTACATAACTTCCATTTGTTCAATCATTAATATTAATCATAAGAAGAGTTTAAAACAAATTATTTTTACATATTACTATTAAACTGTATATTATATTTCTTACATTTCTGTGGGCATTTCTCAGTGAAAGAATATTCATAATCGCTAAAAATTAATAACCACTGACCGTTCCAAGGCAGAAGCCCTATTGTCAACCTTTTAGTGTTTGTGATGTCGTTTGCATTTTTTATTACTTTTGTCTTCTTGTTTGTCTGTTTGCGTGTTTGTTTTTGTGTTTTGTGGTTGACTGTCATCATTGAAAGCTACTTTCCCTGTCCGAGTTTTATATCTGTCTTTTTTTTTTAAAACCCCAAACACAAAAATAACTAACTGTGACTTTCAATCATGACGTCATACACTGATATTGTTCAATAAAGCGAATGATTTCGGTTGAAATTATACACAAACTGATTTAAAATGTAATAAATAGATCATTTAACTGCTGGGTTCGATTATCGGGAAATCCTTCACTCGATGGTAGCCGTGTTTAGTTTTTTCACTCACTCGCATATGCTCTTTTGTGAAAAGAACCACACGTCTACAATCTCGTGAACGATTTTTTCTATAATCGACTCTAGCAGTTAAATAATCTCTATATAATGCACCAATCATATATTTAAACATTTGGCAGAATTAACGAAAACAATTGAAATCTCAATTTTTTACTTAATTATATTCAGGCAGTTTTAAATTAAATACAGACAACATTTTCGAATATTGACTTGTAGGTCCATCAACTATTTCTCACACAGCTTCCCACAAACGCAACAGCCAAGGAAGTTTATGATTAAAACCCAGTGCAATAAAAACGGTTCCCCTAAAGTATTTCATTCATTCTCCTTGGATACCTCATTAAAATATAAATGATATTTCAGCACCAAGTGCAGACCATGAAATGTGTTTCAGATTTATAATGAGAAACAGAATAGGACCAGCGATCCAGAAAACTGCAGAAGATGATCGTGATCTGAAGGATTTGGCTTAGTAAGAAAGCAGGGGCACATCCAGGTGGGAGTGGGGGTGGGGGGTCCCTGGCACAGCTCACCACCCCCACCTCACCCACCACCACTCCATTCCTAAAACCCAAAAAGGTATGAAAATTCATATAAAAAAAACATTAGCTTTTTTGGGGTTGTAAAACTTTTTTCGCAAAAGTTTAGCTCCCTTAAACTGAAAAAAATGTGTTTGTTTACCAGTATGTACTTTTGGTTGTTAATTTTCTTTTTAAAAGTTATACCCTGCTAATCTCAAATCCTGTATCTGCCCCTGGAAAATCTGGTGTTTATATCATTATATGCCTTTTTTATGCAAACAAACCAATCAGATTGCCCCTAGGCATGTGAAGTGATGGAGGCAGGAAGGACAACAGCAGATTAGCGCAATATCAGCAGGCAACAAGCACAGCTATTTGGAAATCTTTGGCATACATTAGCTCCTACATTACCAATTCAAATGTCGTGCAGTGAGTCTTTTCAAACCATCCTCTGTAAGCTTTCATGAAATTATATGTCTAGATAAATTACAGAATCCTGTTTTACAGCAACTTTATTTATTTTACATATTTTGACTACAAAACAAGCTGCATGGATGACAACGTTCGCTAGTCTTCATGTGAGAAAAAACAAAGCAACTGGAGAAAACCCACGTGTCCGAGTGGGTGATCCCGTTCCCTTTCTCTTATAACATCGAGACGGGGAATTGAACCCGGGTTGCATTGGTGAAAGCGAGTCCGCTACCAACTGTACTATGCGGACAGACACCCTCAGCAAATCTAGACAAGGAAAATACATTATTCTCCACTGGACTTCATTGAATTTAGTCGACGTCATGTCAGTGCGAAGTAGCCAGCCCAGGTAAGCTGGTCTAGAAATCATCAAGTTAGCTGGTCTAGAAATTACAAAGATGCTAATCTAGAATTGCAAAGGTAGCTGAAAAGAATGCAAACATCACCACAATACAGACAACAGAAAGTAGTGGTCGATGGTACCTCTTCCCACCAAGCCCCTGTGGAATCCGGTGTACCGCAAGGCTCAGTCCTTAGGCCCCTACTTTTCCTACTCTTATAAATGACCTCCCTGAGACACTAAATTCCAACCCTGAAACTTTGCAGAAGACTGCCTAGTCTACAGAACTATCAACACTGCCACTGATTCCAATCAACTGCAGGCCGACCTTGATAACCTAGGAGTCTGGGAGAATTAATATTGACAAATGCCATATATTCCAGGTAACCGGCTCCAAGGGACAAGGAAACAATTACTAACATACATACACCTTGTGTGACCAAGTACTTGGTAATGTAAACTCAGCAACATACCTGGGTGTAGACATCAGCTCAGACGTCATGGTCCCCACACCTCAATAAAGTGACCAATAAAGCCAGCCAAACCCGTTGATCTAGCTCAGTACATGACCATCCAGGCACTGCCACCAACTGGTCTATCAGAGACCTAGTACACCTGCTGACTACTACAAGTTCTCCTTCTTCCCTAGAACAATACCCGTCTGGAACTCCCTACCTGGAACAATACCCGTCTGAAACTCCCTACCTAGAACAATACCCGTCTGGAACTCCCTACCTAGAACAATACCCGTCTGGAACTCCCAATACCCGTCTGGAACTCCCTACATAGAACAATACCCGTCTGGAACTCCCTACCTAGAACAATACCCGCCTGGAACTCCCTACCTAGAACAATACACGTCTGGAACTCCCTACCTAGAACAATACCCGTCTGGAACTCCCTACCTAGAACAATACCCGTCTGGAACTCCCTACCTAGAACAATACCCGTCTGGAACTCCCTACCTACACATGCAGTAGGAGCTGACTCAATCCAGAATTTAAGACTAATGCCCCTTTTGTGTAATCCCATTGAGATTGTATTTGAAAGAGATAAACATTAGAACTCAAATTCTCTTGAATATTTTTAACCGAAACTTTCAGTTTAACATGGCAACACATTTATCTAGGCAGTGCTGCCCTTGAATTATAAATACATACTTGATAAATCTGTGAATTAGTCAATACACACATGATCTTGAGTATTCCATAAGCTGAGTATGGATCAATAGTTTTATCAAGTTAGTATTTATTATTCAAGTATAGCACAGTCTAGATAAAAGTGTAAACCTATTAAACTGCAAGTTACATGTAAAAATATTCAGGATTATTTAAGTTCTAATTTTATTCTTTTGTTAATGCACTTTCAGTGGGGTTCCACAAAAGGGGACATAATCCTTAAGTCAGCACTTGTTGCATGCACAAACTACCGTAAATAATATAGGACGTTTTTATCTTTAATTGCACTTCACTAATCTCTTTTCACGTAGTATTGGGCACATTGAAGCATACATTAGGTCACTGCTTTTCACTTCAAGTTGTCTGCCATCTCCTGGTGGATTGAGTAGCTGGAAAGGCAGACAACCTTTTATCTGTTTTAACCCCCAAGCGTGGCTATCATGTTCGGTTATGAGCGTATGCCATTATAATAAAAGAAGAATATTATTCTGAATAGAACCTATATCAAACTTTAACATTGCATGCTGCTCTATATCACAAATTAAAATCGTACCTTTAAATACCCAATATTAATTAATTTTACTGGTGGTAAGTGAAAATATGTGACATTTTTCTTCATATTAAGCTCTGGAGCTGATATTGGTCCAAGGTTGATATTGGGTGTGATATGAATATTCTTCATATATCACTTCCTGACAGAGAATGATGGATCAATGGTAGACACTTTAGTATTAATACTCTTCTGAATCTATAATTAAATCTAATGCCAGTGAATTTGAACCGAGGGAGAACTCCAGAAACATCCACGTTTCCAAAATTAATTTGTGATTAACTGGTTGGCAAACTTAGGACTGCGTACAGGATACATGGCGGTATATATCAAACATAATATACATTTAGTGTGTGTAGTTCTAAGGTTTATAGTCCCTCAACCATATTTTAACCGATAGGACGCCCACCAGTATAAGTACATTGGCGTCTGGATTTATGGTGTAGGTGTGTAGTGTAATGTGGATACTGTCTACTGTCGTGTAATGTGGATCCATCTACCATCTACTGTCGTGTAATGTGGATCCATCTACCGTCTACTGTCCATTTGTACCAGTTATAGTGCTGTCACACTGGAATACCACACCGTAGTAAAGAATACCCAACCCAGTGAGTCACTGTATTCAGACACTGGGCCAGCTAGACGTAGTTAACTTCTCATTACTGGCTCGTCAAACAAAGGTTACAAGTGACAACTACCTTTTGCTATGACACGGTCTTTCAGACTTGAACCTGCAGACTCCCGAATGCAAGGCAGACACTCTAGCCACTACATCACTGCACTTCGATACAAATACATTTACAAAACATTCCCTGTACATATGCCAAACATGATCTATGTGACCCCAGCTTTTGACCTTCACCCACCAAGTTAGGGCTGTATAGATATCATTGCAGTTATTTGCTCAGAGTGGCCTACAGCAATCTTTGATCAGTAATAACATACTTGGCCATGGCCAGCATGTGAAGAATGGTTGGTGATGGGGTCAATGTCCTTTAATGGTGGCCATGTTGGATTTCACAGCAACTAATTTCATCTATCAATGCTCTATCAATATGACTTGAGGTTCGAAAGAATCTGCAATAACAAACTATCCTACTTAAATATGGCGGCCATCAGGCAGTTTGCAGGAAAAAGAATTTTGTATTTGACCAACTAGACAATTAGACAACTAGACAATTCCTGGGTGAGATATTGTATGACAACCCACTCTGTATATATAGTTTCACCAAGTACTTTTAGAAGAGGATTCGCAATAACAATAACAAGTTAATGAACAGACGGATGTCGTGTCTTCCTGCGGTCAAGCCAACAAACCACAAATTACTTCTTACCCTAATTGCTCAAAATCCTACCATAAATTCGACATATATTTAAATCCGGGCTAAATCCTCCTATCACAATATATTTGTTAATCAGGCCACTGAGTATTAGTACAGGATGAAAAAAGGATATCCCGATAATATCCAGTCCACATTTCTTTGCCATTTAAATGAAACTTTATCTGCAGACATATTTAGTATCTTACCCCAAAATACTTTGTATTTATTTTTCAGTCCTCAGACACCTTAATCCTTTTCGGATGACTAACTACTAAAGGTACTTCTCGTTTATTATTACACCTATTAACAATGGGTTCAAGTGATGTGAACATGATCTGTTATTTCTCAAATCGTGCCAAGGCTTAACACCCAGACATAAACAATATTAAATAGGGAGGTGGTTGATTTATTTTGGAAATAAGTATTTAATCTACCAGTTATTTCTGCTAATCTTGTATTTTACTACTTCACAAGAAGCTTTTTATGCAATTTTGACAGATTTCGCAACATTAATACTAATTTCGCCGCCTTCACATGCCGATTTTCAGTAACTATTATACTTAGATCATACTGTTATTTATTTTCAAAAGTCTATACCTAGATTAATATCTTCAAATACCACTTCAAGAAGAAGCAGGGTAAATGCTGTGTATATAATTAAATATTATTAATGCAACGTCAATCTTTTATTCAAAGAAATACAAATCTATAAAGCAATGCACGGTATTTCCAGAGAAAATATGCAGATTCAAAATCGTAAACTTTACAAAATACAACATCACTATTTTGATCAAACTTAACCATGTCTAAACTTCTACAACATCAGTATCTTGTAACTTAACATAATCTATAACATCCTAAACTTGTAAATATAACATCAGTATCTTGTAACTTAACATATCTGACATCCTAAACTTGTAAATATAACATCGCTATAAGTAACTTACCATGTCTCTTGCTCTTACCAGTATTCAATGCCATATACTAAATTTCGCCATATTTGGCAGTTATATAAAGCCAATTCCAAGCTTCCACTGGCAACTGATATCGTGATATAACTCGATAAAACATTTCTTCCAGAACACTTCCACTAAAATCCCAAACTTGAGGAAAATTGCTGACGACACAGATACTGCAGTCAACTAATGTAAAACAATAGTCTGATGGGCCATAATGACGCCGTCCCACAAGCAGTGTTTTAACAAAACATCAATACCGAGGAGCATTTATGTGTATAGGGCCCGTGGGAGTCTATTAATACGTCTTCCGACATTTGCAGAAAGGAAGATAATACATGCTGTTTGACGAGAAATGAAAACTGTTGTAAAGCTGAAATCATATGAGTTAATTTTCTTATTTTTTTTCAGTCCAAACCAGTAATAGTTGGAGAATGATAAAAATACCAATACTGATAGATCATAACAAATTAAATAGAGGATCTTACATAAGTACTCATTTATTATTGAATTTATTAAACGAGTTGGCAAATTGATATAATGCGAGGCTCTTGCCAAGCATTACATGTATGCTGAGCCTCGAATTATATCATTTTGCCAACTCGTTTAATAAATTCAATAATGAATAAGAACAAATGTTAGATTCTATTTATTGAGATGTTGTATTTAAAAGTTTAGGTTGTTAGATATGTTAAGTTACAAGATAGTGATTTTGTAGAAGTTTAGAATGTTAGATTCACATAACTCACATGTTAGATTCACATAACTCACATATCGACTTTTATTGCATTTGGGAATTGGATCATAGTCATTATCAATTTTTTTTTGACAGTGCACATTATGCTTATTTGCATACTTATATAACTAGTGGTATATCGAAAATATGGAATGGTGTTATTCCACTCCCACACCGTAAGTTATGTTATAAATTCAGATACACGGGAACGCCCGGTTAACATGCCCATCCAATGGACGAGGCTAACGGTGTTTTGCCCAAGAACACACGAAACTGAACCCGGGTCCTAGGGTTTTAAGTTCACTGTGCTATCCACTGGGCCACGTCAGCCACCACATAAATATTTGAGGTGTGCTTCGATTATGACTGCAGTTAATTGGCATAAAAAGAGTTATTTACTATATATTTAAGTTTCACCACACACTTAAAAGGTGTGGCAATACCAGCTCTATTAAGAAATGGCAATGTTTACCAGGAGTAAAGTTTAAAGATTTGTTTGAATGGTGTTTTACCGTACATCATGTTTGAATGGTGTTTTACCGTACATCATGTTTGAATGGTGTTTTACCGTACATCATGTCTGATTGTTTTTTTGCCGTACATCATGTTTGAATGGTGTTTTACCGTACATCATGTTTGAATGGTGTTTTACCGTACATCATGTTTGAATGGTGTTTTACCGTACATCATGTTTGAATGGTGTTTTACCGTACATCATGCTTGAATGGTGTTTTACCGTAGTCATCATGCTTGAACGGTGTTTTACCGTACATCATGTTTGAATGGTGTTTTACCGTACATCATGTTTGAATGAAATTTTACCGTATATCATGTTTGAATGGTGTTTTAACGTTACATCATGTTTGAATGGTGTTTTACTGTATATCATGTTTGAATGGTGTTTTACCGTACATCATGTTTGAACGGTGTTTTACCGTACATCATTTCTCCCGCCATCTGTAACAATCAACGCTTTCTCACTTGAAAGTTTTAAGAAAAACAAACATCAGGCATTATTTTTTATCCCAACCTTCACCCTCTGCCATTGTAACCCGAGATGTTAAAATGGAACCAGTCAGCAATTATTCAAAATCCTGTCACTACACTGACTCCTGTCACTACCGTGACGCTAATGAGAAAATTAACATGTGAATCGTGAAATGTCTGAGACATGAAGTTACTGGAGACATGTTTAATGAAAACAATTGGGTATCCAATAATCATAAGCATCACTTCATTATACCTTGTTTAACCGCTCGTTAAAACGCTTCCTCTGATTGCCACCGATTGAGATTAATATGAGTTTAAATCAATGTCCCTCGTTCACTGTTCAAACAATACCCTCCGAACAGTTAGCTATAAAAGGCAGTTAATTAATACAGCCGAGAAATTGAGGAATTGCAGCAAAAACAAATATTTGAATTGCGTCTGCATCATCAACATGATCAACACGGCTCTCTGAACAAGTCACAAATAGTTCAATGGATAACAGAAATAACAAAACACTGTATCGATCTTCAGAGAATAACTTGCAAATTAAGCTTTTATCCAGATAAAACTAAGCTCCAAAGAACGTACAATAGCATGCAACAGTATGTAAGATTGTTGCTCATCTTGAAATCTCTTACTAAATAACATACTTGGAGTGGGACTAAAATCAGAAGAATGAAGTATTTAAAGGGACAATGTCCGTAACTTTTAGCTTATAAAACACACACTTATTACGTTCACAAACATTACACACTAAACATTATTGAATATTTACTAATTAAATGCAAGATTGTTTAACGGAATTCAATAGCGGTAAAAAAAAAGAGATTGTTTAAAGGAATTCAATCGCGGTAAAAAAAAGAAAAAGAGTAGTGCCGCTTTGTGCGTTTGAAATCGCAGCCCAAACTAAAATTACACTCTCAGGTAATAATAGCTACAAGTGCGTGACAGTCGACGTCAGTCCCGACCGAAATAAGCGGGCTATACATAATTCGCAAAACATATTATGTAGAAAATCTAATGTGCTAATGGAAGTCACGTGATCAGCCGAAAAGGTAAATAATTAAAAACTTCTTTTTCTCTTCGAATTCATATTCATGTATTAATATACTTATTTTGATCTATCTCACGATTTCATCTACAGTTGGTGCCACGCGGATTACGACATTTTCGCAGCATGCCCGCGGCCGTTTTTCAATCGAAGTCACAAATCTCCGCGATGGTACCGCGGATTGTCACATGAAATATCGCGAGGATTCCACGCGACTGTAAAAATCGCTGCGATTGCAAAATCCAGTCTCGAAAGAAAGCAATCACCGCCATTCTCTGTGATAGGTTTGCGGGGAAACGCGGGGGAAATTAGAGCAGAGATAAATATGTAATAAAATTGATAAATACAATGAATACATGTCGAAAGCAATACGTATTTCAAACATTTAATGCATTTAATAACACGTGTTTTTCGTTTTGTTGTCCAAAAGTCGCATTTCTCTTCAACGGACATAAATTGGCTACCCAAAATCCTTTGCGATGTGTGTACCTATTAACAAGGCGGCACTAATAACGGGTTTATGATCCGGAATTCTTAACAATTTTTTCGGATTATTTCTGTCTAAAGAACCCATCGATGTATTAATAATCAACAGCAAAATAATAAAAATTATTTACAAATAACGATAAATTTAAAATATAATTCTAATTTCCAGTATAAGAATTACCAACGCGAAGTCGGTAATAGGAACCGCCATATAACTATCGTGACCCAGTATACATTATCCGGGCATTTGAATTTTCCCAAAACAAAACTAAAATTGTCTTCTGCTTCAATTTTTTAATAGTTAGTGAATAATAATGTATTAAATTGACTGCAAAATTGTACATTGATAATGAAGGTAAATCGCGCCAATGGCCTAGCTGCAATTTCACACCGCGTTATGCGGTGTGCGAATCAATACGAATCACGACGAATCGCGGTGATTGTGTCGCGGTGGTCAAAAGTTACTGTCCCCGCGTTGAGTGGACTGTCCACCAATTGCGGGGACAAAAGAGTTCATGAACAATTTGTGAACAAAAAACAAAATGAGCTGACTCACTGTGAAGGGTTTACTTGTTGATGCTGGTTCATGAACTTTTATTCATAAATATATATATATTTTTTAAAAATGCGCTGACAGTGATATGTTCATAAACTCAGAGGTTATGCCCCCTTCTGAAACTGTGGGTTGGAATGGAGGTTGAAAAACAGTTGAATTGAATTTTTATAGTCACACCAACAGCTTAGGTCATATGGCGACTTTCCAGCTTCCATTGGGCAATATTCAAGTAAAGGTGGGCAAGCTGTAAATAATCGGTGGTTCTTGAGCAAGAACCACCGATGTTCCGCAAGCCAACTGGATAGCTTTCTCACATAAAGATCAGAGACTCCAACCACTCGGCAACGGACACCCTTTGGACAAGGCAAGAAAGTAGCAATATAACTTGATTGCAAAATCTATTCCATATGCTATCTGAAAATGCCAAGACCTGTTGATCAGGAAATTAAGTTCTTCACTAATGATCAGTCAGTGGGATGACCATAACCATCAAACAATAAATTTTGATCAATCTCTTCTTGCAGAATGGTCAATAATCCAGAGTATTTATGTGAATTCATCGTTAATTGCTGCATGCTGCTAGCTTGGAATAATCAATCAAGCCTCTGCGCTACAGTAGGGACTCTACGGCCTGATATTCAGACCTAATTCAGTTTTATTATTCCCACAAAAATGAAGATAAGACTCGTAAAATTTGCATATTCTGACTCGGCTTCTCCAGAGAGTGAGTACATTAGAGAGAGTCAGAGAAAATACATGTCAGTATTCTACAGGGTCTATTAACGGCTACAGCACTAAATGGTAAAATCCCCAAAGAACTATTGCTGTAAGGCGATAGAAAGGCATCATAATAGAATAGAACGATGTACATTTAAAACAAAACTTAACACCAATTACTCGGAAACAATACTCTTTGCTCATGATCTGGATTATACAAAGGCAGATACGGTAAGTGAAATGGACGATTAGTCCAAATTATACATGTACATACAATAGAGTAAATTGAAAACATATTCAAACTTAGGGAAACAACCTGTTTGATTACGGATGATACAAGTTCTACCTACAATGTACACTATGGCAGAGAAACACAATTTGCAGAGTTTTAAGTTTTGCGAGTTTTAAGTTTTGCGATATGCTTCGCAGTTGTCTAAATGGCATTATCACTGAAGTATTTGACACAATCAGCACTCATGCAGATACATGCGGATACATGGAAGGCCTGACACAACTCAGGCTCTTACAGGTGCTGGATGTACATAAATAATGCAGGAAACTTAGGAAACTGTCACTGCTATCTCTTATATTACACCCAACAGGGCAGAATATTGGGCATTTAAAATTTAGTGCCCAAAACTAAAAGCATCAGTTATAAATAATGCACAAGTCACTTCTATCCCAGGTGGGAGTGGGAGAGAATCCATGTCACATTGTCTAAATTGATTTGTTGTTTACAACACGTTATTTGGGTTATTCCCCACCCAACCCCAGTCACATTATATATATCCAGAACTGGCACTACTCTTTATATGCTGAACATCAAGAGTACACTTTTTATAAGTCTTTCATTACGTGGTTCAGCCTTAATTCCATTAAGCGATGGGAAAGCTTATATAAGCGGGATTTTATGATGGATATTTCGACAATAAAACACGTTTAAAAATATGTTTTACTGCAAAAAATGTGATAACCTGTTTAAAATTATATATTTAATATTTTAATTTTACAATATGCACTTTTTAAGCCAAAATTAAGGCTTTATTTCGCCTTCTTGGAGAAGGGGTTGGAGTATGAAAGTTAAAACTCGGACCACGTAATGGGTATATGACCTGACCGAGCATCGAACCCACATCCTCCCCTCCAGCTTGCAATAGGAAAGCTCTACAACTACACCACTACAGTTTTATTGAAGCAATGGATTTTGCTTCTCTGATGAAGCAGTTCCTTATCTATAATATTAACATAAACTTGTTATTTCATTAAGATAAGAGTAAGAGGAAATACCAGCAATAATGAAATATTCATGCTTCTTCACTTGCTAATACATCAGCATCCCTAATTGAGAGCGACTCCTGCTTGATATATACGAAAATTAAGAAATGGAGAAAACCATTTTTTCCCTCTGCCTCTTGCTTTTTGCGTCTACCACAATTCCTCAGAAGACAGTTTGTGAGATAAGGATGTAATATGGCCGGTGCTTTGACACCAATCACTATATGCAAATGAACAACTTTACGGTTTCTGTTTTTCAAGTGTAAATCTTTTAACCTTTACCGCTACATATATATAATGGACTGTTCTTTCTTTGAAATAGGACCATTCCACTTATGTGACAAAGGGTGTTTTGGGGGAAATGACTTGATCAGCAACCGGACATTGTAAACCCTGATCAGCCTGCGAGTAACTTGCAGGCTGATGGAGTAACTCGCAAGCTGATCTGTGTTTACAATGGACGCAAAGGCTATTATAGTCGTGCTTAGTGGGTTCATTTTTCACATCCCAAATATAATCATTGAGTGTGATCAGGGTTCTCCCATTGGCAACCACGTCGGTTAACTTTGTGTGACCAATGATCGCCATTTGGTAACGAGGTCACCGATACTACCTCACGTGTAGTCACGAGAAGGTTGGTTACCAACGTTCTACACGTTCTACCTATCGGCGAACCAAAGGCTAAAGATGTTAACCGATGGTTACTGAGAGAGCTTTCGGTAACCGATGGGAGAACCCTGAACCCACCCATTATTGATTTGAAAAGATCAGTATTTTGTGAAGTAGTTTCACCCTGTGATAAGCTATATCATTCTCAGTTTAAACACTTTAGAAAAGACACAGATCATACCCGAATCCATTCATCTTGCAGAGGGTCAAGCATTTTCCGTCTGATCAAAGCTTACAAATTAAGATTGAGTGGATGCCATACTTCCAGCCCAGGTGTGTTAACATATATTTGGTGGTTCAGTTTCTGATTCTAGAGCTTAATTCACAATTACCCAGGTTAATTACCTCATCACAGATTTAATTGTAACTGAAATCCAGGTGTGCTACAAAACTGTCTTGTAAGCTTATAGCTTTTGGACCAATTGCTGAATGAGTGGATTTTAAATACTTGCACATGTCACTGCAATCCAGGTGTGCTGCACAACTTTCTTGTAAAACAATCACCCCCAATAATTGTAAGCACAAACTAGGTGAAAACACAAACAGCTTTCTTATACATTTCTTTTCTTTTTATTGATTTATTTTATTGTGTTGATTCTTATCTACAGATGGATGGCTGGTGGCATACAGTACTGTTTCTATACCCAGCAAAATCAAATCTCACTGTGAGCTCAACTTGTGAGAATTACAGAATGTGTTGATTTTTACGGTTGGCTGGAGATACTATACAGTACTGGTTATACCCAGGAAAAAAATGGGGTGCTCTGCCTCGACAACAAAACTGGCCATAAAATCTGCTAAAATGACGTAAAACGCCATTCAAACGAACTCTTCTGCTGATTTTTTTTTATTATACACTAATAGGAACTTCTAACACCTCGTAGGATAAAATTCTGGATTTCAATCGTTTAAATAAATATTTGTCACTTTCAAGGGACACATTGCAATCTTGATTTTTTAAAAACTCTCAGCATCATGGACCTGTTACACTCATACGAAATTTCATTACAAAAAACATAAAAACATATATCAAGAGCTACATGTACATATAAGCTTTTTGATCAATTGTGTATTTACCCATCGGTATTTATTTAATTGGGTATTTCATGATTTCAATTGGGTAAAATAAAAAAAATAAAGGTTTGCGACTTTGTTTTGGGGTGGCATTCCATTAATATTGGAATAATACAAAATCTAATAAAATCAACTTCTTTTACAATAGGCTTTATACAAAGTGACTCACTCAGGGTTTGCGTTGGTTGTTTTATCATTTGACAATAAACTTCGATTACTTTATTGGTACCCTTGCTTTTTATTTTAATTGGTTATTTTGGCATTTTTAATTGGGTAGTAATATGATGTGGCGGTGTAAGGTTATATATTTATCTTAACAGGTCTGTAAAGAATTAGACTTAAACTAACTATAAATCTATATCAAAATCAATTACGTTTTATTATACCTCTGGATTCAAGACTAAAACTTCATGAGTTGCTAGTAAGCGTGACCCAAAGTTCCCCAGGTGTGTAACACATTTAGAGGTATGATTCAATATTTTCAAGAGCGCAAACTAAACATTTCCCCATAAACCACTCAACATTATGTGTAAAATGCCTATAAACAACATTGTATCACCATGGAAATGATTTAAGATGACAGTTTGTCAGCGACCTCCATCTTGACCTTCCACTTCATCACCATGGTTACTGCATCGGAAGTTTATTGTTGCCACAACAATGAATACATGGAGGATTTGTCAGATTTCTCCGCTCTTGAAATTTGTATCAAACATTAAAACCGGCACCTCAATTTATTAATCCAGTATCGTTCTGACTTTAGACCTGCTTGCATATAATTAAATGAAGTTTTCTTTATCAGATTTTCGTTGTGCAATATAGCCAGCAGTTAGTAATACGTTAAAACAATTTGCTTTGAACTATTCTAATAATTTAATTATATAATGACTGCAGAAATGCAAGTTATGTAGAAATACTAACGGGACACAGATGAGTTTTTTAGGCACTGACTAATAAAGCAAAATCAATGCAGAATCCCTCGGTGTTCATTGTACAGTAACATTATCTGATATCACATAACGTTATCCGACGTCATAAAACAAGAAAACAACATGGCGGCATCCTCAACTAGCGTAATATACTACAAAATAGGTAATGACAGTAAATCATACAGAAAATTTGGATAATCTGACTTGTAAATAGATTATTGTGTCAGTGCCTTTTATTTATTCAAGTTTATTATGCTCGGCATGTAAATGAAGTATGCAGAGCCTCGCCATTCTTCAATTTCTATGCCTCGTCTAATAAACTTGATAGTAAAAGGCACTGACATAATATTCTCTATATATTGAAACAGCAACCTCAGAGGGAGATGAGATGAAGTTCTCCGTCAGATATGCCTTCACCAGGGAGCAAAGTTTCTGCTTTAGGGGAAACACTAGCAAACCCATGCTGGGTCGAGTTCTGGGCTTGGGCAATGCCTTATCCACTGAGTGACTGAGGTCACTCCCTTAGTGGTCAAGTTTCTAGTGTTGCTACACGGTAAATCACAGTAATAAAAATTCAGAGTACAACTGCATTAGCAAAACACCATGATCACAGATATTATAACCACATGCTGCTGAGTCCCAACACAATTTTCAAACAATTTAATCTGACAATTTTGTAGTATCAAGTTTGAATTCTGTTATTAATGGGGGTGTCATTAACCTTTAATATAAGTATGCAGCCCACAGAGCAGAGTAGCGTATTATATGATCGTTACTTGTATAATATACTAGTACAAGTATTTATAGTAGCCGGTAGACCAGTCAAAGTACTGGAGAAATCCATACCTACCGCCTCTTAATGACACCCCTAATTAAAGGGTTTAAAGCATTTTGTTTCTGCTGTTACTGTTTTCGTCTCAATATACAGCAGAATGTATCATGCAGGCGTCTACAAGAACAAGAAAACGTTACATTTACAATGTTTGTTATATAGTAACTCACTTTGGATAGGGCCATGAGAAACTGGTATATATATAACAGAGAGGATGATTATAAAATGCTGAAAAGTTACATTGGACTGTGCAACTGTTTTTCTCATCTATTATCTTCAAGACAGTTGTTAAATGATGTTACCGTCCTATCTCTATGGCAACAAGTTTTGTTTCCTCCAAGAAGAAGAGTGCCTGCTCTGTGTTTCTGCTTTTTATGAGTGTTTATCTTGTATCTACCTGATCTTTATAGAACCATTTCAACAATCATTATATTTGTGGTAGTTTTATTTCATTAAAGCAGATAGAGACAACATACAAGCCACACTACTGTTCGAAACTTCCTGTGTACGTTGTGTAACATACAACCCATGTTACAGTTCTTAGTTGTGTAACATACACCCTATGTTACTGGTCCTCTCTGAATTGTATAACATACACCCAATGTTACTGTTCCTCTCTGAGTTGTGTAACATACAACCCATGTTACTGGTCCTCTCTGAGTTGTGTAACATACAACCCATGTTACAGTTCTGAGTTGTGTAACATACAAACTATGTTACTGTTCCTTTCTGAGTTGTGTAACATACAACCCATGTTACTGGTCCTCTCTGAGTTGTGTAACATACAACCCATGTTACAGTTCTGAGTAGTGTAACATACACCCCAAGTTACTGGTCCTCTCTGAGTTGTGCAACATACAACCCATGTTACTGGTCCTCCCTGAGTTGTCTAACATACAACCCATGTTACAGTTCTGAGTTGTGTAACATACAAACTATGTTACTGTTCCTCTCTGAGTTGTGTAACATACACCCTATGTTACAGTTCTTAGTTGTGTAACATACATCCCATGTTACTGGTCCTCTCTGAGTTGTGTAACATACAACCCATGTTACTGGTCCTCCCTGAGTTGTCTAACATACAACCCATGTTACAGTTCTGAGTTGTGTAACATACAAACTATGTTACTGTTCCTCTCTTAGTTGTGTAACATACAACCCATGTTACTGGTCCTCTGAAAAGTGTAACATACAACCCATGTTACTGTTCCTCTCTGAGTTGTGTAACATACAACCCATGTTACTGGTCCTCTCTGAGTTGTGTAACATACAACCCAGTTACAGTTCTGAGTTGTGTAACATAACCCCATGTTACTGGGCCTCTTTAAGTTGTGTAACATACAACCCATGTTAATGGTCCTTCCTGAGTTGCATAACATATAACTGACTTGTGTAACATACAGCCCATGTTACTGTAACTGAGTTGTGTAATATACAACCCATGTAACTGATCTTCTCTGAATTGTGTAACATACAACCCATGTTACTGGTCCTCTCTGAGTTGCATAACATATAACTGACTTGTGTAACATACAGCCCATGTTACTGTAACTGAGTTGTGTAATATACAACCCATGTTACTGTTCCTCTATAACATACAAGCCATGTTACTGTTCCTCTATAACATAAAACCCCTGTTACTGAGTTCTGTAACATACAACCCATGTTACTGAGTTCTGTAACATACTCATGTTACTGTTCCTCTATAACATACAACCCATGTTACTGTTCCTCTATAACATACAACCCATGTTACTGAGTTCTGTAACATACTCATGTTACTGTTCCTCTATAACATACTGAGTTCTGTAACATACAACCCGTGTTACTGGTCCTCTCTGAGTGAGGGCACAGAGACTGAATGAATACGGTGTTGTATTTGCAGGGGTTCCGTTAATGGCCGTACGGCCGTATATTACGTCCGGAAATTTGAGTTGTACGCCGAAAATTGAGATCAAAGACGTACACTGAACTTCCAAAAACATCAATGTACGCCGACTTTCTATACCGCGGGCGTACAGCTGTCAGTGTCAAATTGCTTAAATCACCGATATAGCTCCGCCCATCGGGTCCAATTACATCCAAACGCTGCACAGCCAAGTTGTAAAGCGATTAAATTAACACCCACTGTGTTACTGTGACAGCGTTCGACAGGTGAAACCGGTTGGATCCAGTTTTATTATGGGGTTAGCCACGTGTGTAAATTGAATTGTGTATTGTGTCAAGTATTATGTAAACAAACATCGCTTCTGGGTTCAAAGAAGTGTGGCAATTAATTAATAGGATTAAAGTGGATTACGTTTAATTGATGACTGATTGAATAATTATGATTGGCAGGTTTGTTTTATGCACCTAATTATTTTAAATAAAATATTACGGAATACGCTGCCGATTTATAATGAATGTTTGCGATTGTTTGCATTCAGCGCGAATTTTTACATTGACGTTAGTGACCGATTGACTAATTATGAAAGGCAGGTTCGTTTTATGCACCCGTTTGTTTATTACAGATACCTTATCCGAACGTGTAATTGTTTTAAATAAAATATTACGCTGCCGATTTATAATGATTGTTTGCGATTGTTTGCATTCAGCGCGATTTTTTACTTTGACGTTGTGACTGATTGACTAATTATGAAAGGTAGAAATGGCAAACGGATTACGAGACATTAGCTGATTATGAAGATGCAACAGTTTGACGATCGAGTAATTGTTTTGAATAAAATCTTAGCTGCCGATTTATATGATTGTTTGTATACGGCGAGAAGCAATTTTAAAGCATAATAGAACATCTTTTATTTATGAAAATGAGTAAAAATATGAGTAAATTTAAGAAAGGGTTAAATATTGTCTGCTTTAGTTTAGACCGTCATAAGCGTCAAAATGTCGCAACGTTCTCTATTGCATTTCGGTGTCACTCAAAAACGTAAAAATGATGCTGCGCCCGCGCACACTGTAAGTTCCTGTGAAATACAGCTGCCAGCTAAAAAACCTAAGGTGGATAATAGTAGTAGACCAAAAGTGTTCCAAGAAGCCATGCTCCGTCAGTTTGATTGGCTCGACTTCAATTCTGACTCTAAGCGTATGTTCTGCAAAGTGTGTCAAGCTGCAAGTTGCCAACATTTCAAAGGGCCATGATTTTTGTTGTTGATGATGATGATGATGATTGATGAATCATGATGATGATAAATTCAATAAACTTAAAGTAAACTTAATACAAACATTAAGCTATTTAATATATTTTAATTTAATGAATAATTTAATAAATAATTTAATAAATTTAAAAAATATCCATAAATTATGTACTTTAAATGTTTTAAAAACACATTTAAAGAACATGAACTATGCATAGTTATTTATATTTTATTAACACAAACACTAATTCGAACGGTGATGTCGCGTTAAGTGTGAACTTCCTTAAATTTTCCCTTGAACTTCCAAAATTGACATGAAGGAAGTTTGAACTTCCTTGATTTGAAAATTAGTGGAACCCCTGTATTTGAAGGTGTTTGAGGCTTGTAAAAGCGTGCTGGAAACAAGGACCTACCTGTTTACCCTCCCTGGAAACAAGGACCTACCTGTTTACCCTCCCTGGAAACAAGGACCTACCTGTTTACCCTCCCTGGAAACAAGGACCTACCTGTTTACCCTCCCTGGAAACAAGGACCTACCTGTTTACCCTCCCTGGAAACAAGGACCTACCTGTAACCCTCCCTGGAAACAAGGACCTACCTGTTTACCCTCCCTGGAAACAAGGACCTACCTGTAACCCTAAAACTTTTTATGAAAAAAAAGAGAAAGAGATTTCTTTTTGATTTTTTTTTCAATTTGCTCTGAACAATGATTTATCCCATCTATAATGGAAGTGAAACATAACACCATTCTATATTTTCTGTAATCCACTGGTCACTGGTGGTACAGTATATATATGCAAATTATTACCAAATTACACAGCAAAAGTGGAAAATATTTAGGTAAGCCATATAATTTGCCTGGAATGTCATATGATACATTCAGAGTTTAACTTTTCCTTTCAGGTAAACAATGCGATGCTAATTAACTATTAAACTAATTAGTATAATGCATGTTAAACAAAGGTCTTCTGAGTTTAAAGTGTTCTATTATTTGTAACTTAACTGAGGCGGTCTTATATGGAGGTAAACTGACATCACAGAGAAACTTTCAGTTGTATCATCAACTGGTCTTGTATGGGGTTTATGAGATAAATAGAATCTCACAATATCTTGCACAAAAACAAAAAGAAAAATAAAGTATGAAAATGTCTACCGACCTACCCTATTTTTTAGAGCATGCTATAGGAAACACACCTATTGTTGTTGTTTTTTGGCCTTACTAGAAAATGTTTGTATTATAATTACGATGAATCATGACCTGAAATCAGTGTTCCCACTGACTTTTTCATTTAGGGGTACATGTACCCCCTACTGTTAAATTTTGGGGGTACACTACAAATTTAGGGGGTACACTATGAATTTACAAAGATTTTTAAACCTTTCAACATACTTTATTTGCTACTGAAGGCATTACAATACACAGCACAGTGTAATATTCAAGTTGACAACATTTTATTTTTTTTCTGTGCGTGCATGCACGTACGAGGTCAGTTTTCTGTGCGTGATTTTTTGTTTTCATGCGTGATTCATACACATATGTGCGTGAATGGGAACACTGGAAATACATTTTATCATTTCTAGATTTCTTACATAACATCCTAATGGCAGCTAATTTGGGTCAAAATGTGTTGACAATTATAACATTCATTTTATTTTCATATTCATATTCTAATTTATCAACAAAACAATTTTAATGTGTCTGGAGACCAGCCAAGTCACACATTCATTGAAATGATTTGACATGATCTTATTTAACATTGCAATAAAGATAAATTACGGTAGGAAAATAAATACTAAATATACTGCAGGAGTCATATAATACCTTAGCGTGCCCTATTTACCGCTATTGTTAGCTTTATTAATAATATATTGTCCAGGGAGAGTGTCTAAACATCGCAATAGATGAGCAAAGAAAAGTATAGTATTTTAAAGCCCCCTTACAATAACCCTCGCCATAAAATACAAACATTTGTCATTCATAAAAATCTACCCAGTGATCTTTTGTCTAATACAAATTGCCTTATAAACAGACTTACCAACTCAGCATTCAGACAAAGGTAAACATTTTTCTAGTGCAAACACCTGAAATTGTATTTCTTTTAAATGGTACTGCAAAATCTTTCACTGCTTTTTAAGAAATCTGGGCTCTTCATTTGTCTTCGCAACTCGCCATAGGCGAAATCAAATTTCAAATGGCGAAATTTTTGTCAAGTGCTTTCGCCAATGTGGCGAAAGTCATTTTGACCCATATAAATTGACGGCTGGTATTGGCGAAAATGGCGAAAGTGGCAAAATGAAAAAGTCCGTGGTCGCGGCCATGTTTTTCTGGAAAAAACCTTGACGGGTTCTCGGTGTTTACAGAAGAGCTAAAATCAGTAGACTGTGTTACGACCTTGGCGCTTTATATTTAACACAGCTTATTTTACCTAGCGACGTCTAACTGCAACTCACTTGGTGTGCCTATACTGGAGGAAAATTAGAAACCCAACAAGAGCTCTCATTTTTCAATAACAACACAAAACAGCGCGTAAACAAGACGTCTAACTCTAATCAAAATGGTAATAATAAACTTTTCTCATACAAAGATTTACACTCTTTTAGCTAAAACAATTGACTTTGTAACTCAAGTTATTCGAAACAGAAAGTAGCCCATAATACGTACATGTAAACAACATGTATACATTTCATTGTCATCTGTTTTCGCGCACTGAAACCAGGCCATTTATTTTGAGTTGTATGCGAGCCGAGGCCGCAGTGTTTATAAAGGGACAATGCAGTGTGGACTGGTCCAAACACTGCAGTAATAGGGGAAATGCACTGTGGACTGTTTCAAACAATGCAGTAATTACGGAAATGCACGGTGGACTGGTCCAAACACTGCCGTAATAGGGGAAAATGCACGGTGGACTGGTTCAAACAATGCAGTAAGTAAAATGAACGGTGGACTGGTCCAAACACTGCGGTAATAGGGGAAATGCGCTGTGGACTGGTTCAAACAATGCAGTAATAAGGGAAATGCACTGTGGACTCTCCAATCCACTGCATTAATATGCGCAATGTCATGCACTGTTAGGTGGTTCAGACATTTCAGTAGACCAAAACTGTATAATCTAATGCACTCAACAACCACCTAACCACATTACACAACATTTCTTTCCCTGAACATTCGATGGTATCAGGGTTGCCTAAATTACCGATAAATGTTTAATCATTAAACACTTGAATCACATAAAGCACACTCTTAACAGCTTGTCGAAGCCATAGGTAGCGATTTGTGGTCAGAAATGTTCTTATAACATTTTTTTATATTACAATTTCTTACTTCATATCTATAATACCTGATGTTAAGCCAGATACGACCAATCCATGCTTTTGGGGAAAAAAATCTGGTGTTATGAACAAATCCTCTAGAAAATGTTTTTAGCGTTGGGGTCATCTGTTATTTAAAAGTTTGCTGCCACAGCCTTTAATAGGGATAATTGTGAATATTTAGATTCTGTTAAATAATAATAAAATAAACTAAAACTCTTTAAACTAGAAATGTGACCGTGGGACACGAATGCCCCCACGAAAAACAATGAGCGAAAAACAAAACGTTTTATGAAAAAATGGCTGTAAACATTTGACATCATAGGTATAAGCATCCTGTAAATGTTCGAAACAATCGGTTGAAAACTGTGGGAGGAGATAGACACAAACATTTCTAGACAGATGGACGGACGCAGGCCCTCCTCTGGGCATCGCCAATGGCAAAAGAAAAAAGAAAATGGCTCTAAATTTCAAACTTTGGCGAAAGTGTTTGGCGACATCGAAATTGCCAAAAAGCCAAACTTGTTTAATTTCTCTTCTGTAATCAGCCTGTTACAATAGACCGCAACACTAATCACCGTGACGAGTGTACATTGAATGTAGTCTAAAACAACATAACTAACCAATTGACACCTACCATGCGCGAACACTTAACATTAAATAAAAACAAAGCTGATAACATTTAGTGTTCCGGTAATTAACTTAATCCCTAAAAAACAACTGATGACTGTCGTTTTCGCCTCTGGGAGTAATCAAGTCTCTCATGCAACACCTTACAACCATAAAGTATTACACCACTGAATAATATCCAGCCAATCAGGTTCTAATCAATCAAACACAAATCAACACCTCATTAATTTACATATCCACGTGGCATTTGATTTGTTTTTGTTCATTCATAATTTCGAGGTGTCTGAATCTGGATTTCACAAAAAAATGCAAACATTTTACACAAAACACTGATTTATTAATCAGTTTCCAGGAGATTTTAGGTGTATTCCATTGGCAAAATATGTTTTTAATGTATATGGCAGTTCATCTTTTCAAAATAAATTAAAAGACGTAAAGATAAGCGAATGTCATGGGTTTTCGCGGTTCCGGAAATACAAAAAAACAGCAGGTTCTGAACTTGTTACTGATATAAATGCCTACCTATACATCTTAAAAAATCAAATGAAAGCCTCTATGTATGATTCCTGCTGTCTTTAGGTTCATGCGGCTAGTTGATTTAAGCAAACATGCGATGTAGAAACTTTCCAGATATTGGGGGTTCGAAAACATATATATATATATATAAATAATTTTTATTAATATTGTTTGGTTTTATTCATTTTATTCCTTATTGTACCAGATATAAACCAAATCTCTTATTTTCATATTTAAAATACATTGATACATAAAACTCTAGAAGAAATGTGGCTTGGGCCACTAGAGCCAAATGGCTCCAATTTCTCTAATTTGGCTCCAATTCTTTTCATTTGGCGCAAGTGCTGGCACAAAAAAAATATTGGCCAGAGGAGGCCCTGGGACGGATGGACGGATGTTCTCATTAAAGATAAGAGCGTTATCCTATATTAAATTTTCGCTCACACTAAGTAAAACAAAGAAGAGAAAAAGCTCCTAACCATAATGTCAGTAGCTCCTAAACTTGTAAACTTTAGCTCGGACGGACGGATGAGAGGCGGACATGGTTAATGCTATATGCCCCCTCCCCATTCGGTGGTGGGGGCATAAAAAACAAACATTTCTTTACACTGTAACAGAATAATACCGTTGACAAGTTTACAAATTATTCCTTATTAATCATTTCAAGCGATGTTTTGCAGAAATACAACAAAGTGCTGTTAGTGGTTATATTACCTTCTCATATACCACAATATGCACATCACAGTGTTTTAAAGGGATACACGGCAAACTTGACTTTTTTAAAACCCTTATCCCCAGTATGGGGAAGACATGACAAGATGAACAAAAGGAAACTCAACATGTTATTAATTATTATATGCAAGCAGATTAAAGTAAAAATGACACTGAAATAAATAAATCGAGAAGCTAATTTCAATGCTTGATAAACACTTAACCTTAACCTGCTAAGCACGGGGATATATATATATATATATATAGCCTTTGTGTCCATTGTAAACCCAGTTTACAATGTCTGGCTGCTTATCAGTCATTTCCCCCAAAACACCACTTTGTCACATAAATCGAATGGTCTTATATAATTCAAAGAAAGAACAGTCCATTATAAATATGTAGTCGGTTAAGGGTTAAGCTTTATTTGTCTGTATCACCAAGTTTGGTCAATGTATGCAAAACTTTGACATAAAATACAAAGACATAGTGATATTGGTGTATTAGTGTAACACTGAACTACAATAATGCAAGAAATTCATGTTTGCAGGATAAATAATTCGTGAAAATATTTAAAGCCATTATTTTATTTCACGGATGAAAATTGAACCATTCATTAATTCATATACAAATGAAATGCTCTCATATTTCTTTCCTGTATTAAAACTGCATTTATAATAGTACATCACAATGGAAGAATGTGTTTACCCTTCAAAAACTGGGTTTCAAATTATTTCTCCAATAAAATTCACTTGTTGGTATAAAATCTGATCATAAAAGTCGAGGGAAATCAATTTCAGCTGATACCAGAACCATGAAGGCATGAAAGTGGGTCTGCTTATTGTTCAAGTTCTATCAAATTTAATTAAAGGGACCCTTATACAAAACGTTCTCAAGTTTCCAGGGTCGAAGTTCAGGAGGTCGCGCAGGACACAATTTTCGGTCAGCAAAATTCAGAATTTCAGGAAAATTCACAAGGTGTATAATATAATTTCTCATTTAAAAGCCTTAAAATTAAAACTCTTCAAGTGTTAACTTTACATAAAAGTCTTTTGAATAATTTTAGAATTATTTTTTGTTTAGAATTCGCCATATCAGAAAGTACTCAATGAGTAATGTAAACACTTAACATATTCATTTTTTTCAAAACATGTTACTCGGTGTGTTCTCAGAGCCTATATATAGGAAACACTCCATGTGTTCTGAGAACACAGCGAGTTCTATTTTTTAATTTGCTTAAAAAGGGATATTTTGAGTGCTTGCATTACTCATTGAGTAATGAGTTTCTTTACTATCTGATATATGGCAAATTCGATCTAGACAAAAATTATTCTAAAATGATTTAATAGACTGTTATAAATGTACTTTAATGAATTATTGTACTCTTAACACATTTAAAATTGTAGGAATTATACAGGTTTCTGCTAATGTCTGAAGAAAATCAGATTCATACACAGTCTGCCATCTTTAAACCAGTCGCAAAAACATATTGAGGACAAATACTTGAAACTATGTGTGTATTCAGACAATTTATCTATCTTGATCTATCTTTCCAGGACGGGGTTAAATTTCGCGTGTGATCCCCAATTATTTATAATACTTTATTGATTTGAAAAAAAAAAGGTTTTAAATAACACACTGTCATCGGGATCTATTATCCTGATGTTTGTATAGATAAATGACCTGCTTACTCCTCCACCCTTCAATCCATTGCAATCAACAGGTATACATTTAATAAAAGGAATATTTTCATATAAATTACAAAATTATTGAAACCTCAACTATTTCCAAAACCCATGGCATGCATTGCAGTGTTAACAAATGAGCAAACAATTTAGTTATAGAGTAACTAGCATTCCACCAAGCAGTGGAAAACGAAATACTAACATTATAGCAATAGTCTTATTTTACATGAAAATGAAACATGTATGTTAGCAATAGTCTTATTTTACATGAAAATGAAAAATGTTTATATGAGAATTAATTTGAAATAACACAATCTTCCAAGGTAGGGTGCTATTGTAAATGCAGTGGGTTTTTATTATTGTTGTATAACCACTATTCTTCTTTCTGTCTTCATTATGATGATATTAGGAATACATCTTGAAACATGAAATGTCACTGTAAGTGACAAATGACCTTGGAGCCACAGACCTGGATTTTGCGTGCGTCACATCGTCTTGTTGTGGTGAGCACTGTCTTGTGGCAAGTTATTTGAAAATCCGTCCATGAATGTCAGTTATTAACCGGACGCGGACACGAAAGCACTTCTTTTTGACATTTGACCTCTAAGTGTGACCTTGTCCTTGGAGCCACGGACCTGGATTTTGTGCGCGACATGTTGTCTTGTTGTGGTGAGCACTTGTGCCAAGTTATTTGAAAATCTGTCCAGGAATGCCAGAGTTATTGACCGAACACGATTGTACGGACTGACTGACTGACGGACAGACGGTGCGACTACTATATGCCGCTCTTATAATTATGCGACTACTATATGCCGGGGCCATAAAAACTAGATTTTGATGGCTGCCTTTGATATAACAAGCAGATTCACCATTGATGGATACATTTGATATATAACAAGCAGATTCTGATATATAACAGGCAGATTCACCATCGATGGATATATTTGATATATAACAAGCAGATTCTGATATATAACAGGCAGATTCACCATTGATGGATACATCTGATATATAACAGGCAGATTCACCATCGATGGATACATCTGATATATAACAAGCAGATTCACCATCGATTGATACATCTGATATATAACAGGCAGATTCACCATCGACGGATACATCTGATATATAACAGGCAGATTCACCATCGATGGATACATCTGATATATAACAGGCAGATTCACCATAGATGGATACATTTGATATATAACAGGCAGATTCACCATCGATGGATACATCTGATATATAATCGAGGATACATCTGATATATAACAAGCAGATTCACCATAGATGGATACATCTGATATATAACAGGCAGATTCACCATAGATGGATACATTTGATATATAACAGGCAGATTCACCATCGATGGATACATCTGATATATAATCGAGGATACATCTGATATATAACAAGCAGATTCACCATCGATGGATACATTTGATATATAACAGGCAGATTCACCATCGACGGATACATCTGATATATAACTGGCAGATTCACCATCGATGGATACATCTGATATATAACGAGCAGATTCACCATCGATTGATACATCTGATATATAACAGGCAGATTCACCATCGATGGATACATCTGATATATAACAAGCAGATTTGAACACCATCAATGGATACATCTGATATATAACAAGCAGATTCACCATCGATGGATACATTTGATATATAACAGGCAGATTCACCATCGATTGATACATCTGATATATAACTGGCAGATTCACCATCGATGGATACATCTGATATATAACAAGCAGATTTGAACACCATCGATGGATACATCTGATATATAACAAGCAGATCTGAACACCATCTATGGATACATCTGATATATAACAAGCAGATCTGAACACCATCTATGGATACATCTGATATATAACAAGCAGATCCACCATCTATGGATACATCTGATATATAACAAGCAGATCCACCATCTATGGATACATCTGATATATAACAAGCAGATCCACCATCTATGGATACATCTGATATATAACAAGCAGATCCACCATATATGGATACATCTGATATATAACAAGCAGATTCACCATCTATGGATACATCTGATATATAACAAGCAGATCCACCATCTATGGATACATCTGATATATAACAAGCAGATCCACCATATATGGATACATCTGATATATAACAAGCAGATTCACCATCTATGGATACATCTGATATATAACAAGCAGATCCACCATCTATGGATACATCTGATATATAACAAGCAGATCCACCATCTATGGATACATCTGATATATAACAAGCGGATCCACCATCGATGGATACATCTGATATATAACAAGCAGATCCACCATATATGGATACATCTGATATATAACAAGCAGATCCACCATATATGGATACATCTGATATATAACAAGCAGATTCACCATCTATGGATACATCTGATATATAACAAGCAGATACATCTGATATATAACAAGCAGATCCACCATCTATGGATACATCTGATATATAACAAGCAGATCCACCATATATGGATACATCTGATATATAACAAGCAGATTCACCATCTATGGATACATCTGATATATAACAAGCAGATCCACCATCTATGGATACATCTGATATATAACAAGCAGATTCACCATCTATGGATACATCTGATATATAACAAGCAGATCCACCATCTATGGATACATCTGATATATAACAAGCAGATCCACCATCTATGGATACATCTGATATATAACGAGCAGATTCACCATCTATGGATACATCTGATATATAACAAGCAGATCCACCATCGATGGATACATCTGATATATAACAAGCAGATCCACCATCTATGGATACATCTGATATATAACAAGCAGATCCACCATCTATGGATACATCTGTTATACAACAAGCAGATCCACCATCTATGGATACATCTGATATACAACAAGCAGATCCACCATCGATGGATACATCTGATATACAACAAGCAGATCCACCATCGATGGATACATCTGATATACAACAAGCAGATCCACCATCGATGGATACATCTGATATACAACAAGCAGATCCACCATCGATGGATACATCTGATATACAACAAGCAGATCCACCATCGATGGATACATCTGATATACAACAAGCAGATCCACCATCTATGGATACATCTGATATACAACAAGCAGATCCACCATCGATGGATACATCTGATATACAACAAGCAGATCCACCATCGATGGATACATCTGATATACAACAAGCAGATCCACCATCTATGGATACATCTGATATACAACAAGCAGATCCACCATCGATGGATACATCTGATATACAACAAGCAGATCCACCATCTATGGATACATCTGATATACAACAAGCAGATCCACCATCGATGGATACATCTGATATACAACAAGCAGATCCACCATCGATGGATACATCTGATATATAACAAGCAGATCCACCATCTATGGATACATCTGATATACAACAAGCAGATCCACCATCGATGGATACATCTGATATACAACAAGCAGATCCACCATCGATGGATACATCTGATATATAATAAGCAGATCCACCATCGATTGATACATTTGATATATAACAGGCAGATTCACCATCGATGGATACATTTGATATATAACAAGCAGATTCACCATCGATGGATACATTTGATACATAACAAGCAGATTCACCATCGATGGATACATCTGATATATAACAAGCAGATTCACCATCGATGGATACATCTGATATATAACAGGCAGATTCACCATCGATGGATACATCTGATATATAACAGGCAGATTCACCATCGATGGATACATCTGATATATAACAAGCAGATTCACCATCGATGGATACATCTGATATATAACAGGCAGATTTACCATCGACAGATACATCTGATATATAACAAGCAGATTCACCATCGACAGACTATCAATGACTATCTTTGAAAGAACAAGCAGAATCTCTGTCAATAAACAGCGACTGTATACCTGCACCTTCTTCAACACAATCTGCATGTGAGGACTTGAACAAGCACTGGAAGTCAAACCTGCCTTAATGACGCCAAATTTATAAGCACCTTCTAAGTTTTATCCTAAAGACGCCAACAGTTCTATCTAACTGTCAAGACTTTCGGCTAAAAATAAACACAATATATATTTTGTTCCTTCAAAACTATAAACTGTAAACACACCGCCACAATTGGGAGTATAAACATACAATATAAGCCGCCTGTTATCGTGAAGATCATTTCATATAGATAAATGTTATCGGAAGGATTAATCTGCATACCAGCCCTCATCACCCTGAAGTAGAGGATAATCCCAACCCATGGTGCCGCGGTGTGGCCTTCAGAATGGCTTCAAAGCTATGCAGGTGGAATAGAATAAGAGATCAAACTTCGAGATCGGTTTGTTGCTCAAGAGATGTTAAAGAAAACAGTAGGAAAAGATGGTATCACAAACAAATTTTCTTTTGTAGTTTGTAAAATATAAGCACTACCCAGAATTTGAAATTTAGAAAAGTGTCCATTAATAACCGACTCAGGCAGCCTATCACTCATTTGTAGTGTGTTTCACACAAATGATCTCCCAATTACAGACCAGAAAAATACCAAAGAGTTGTTTTTGAAGATTTTAACAAACTGGTAATTATGTTGATATAAGAAGTGAGCCTGAATACATGTCCAAACAAGATGGCAAACAAAAAGATATGTAATACTGGTCCAAAATCATGTTTGTACCTAGTTCCTATCTAGCAAGGAGAGTTCAGATGTCGGCCCATTTAGGTGTCAGACTGGAGCTACATATTTCACTAAAATCCAATCTTCCAAACCAATATAAAGATTACAAACATTAATGTCTTCAGTTCATCTCAAATTTTACACATTTCTTGCATTTAATTGTTTCTTTTCAATTTAACAGATTAAGAAAAGAACAAAAAATCGTTGATTATCTAAATTAAACATGTCACACAATGGGAAATGAAGACTAATCTGTGACAGCTATCTGTGAACTGTAGTGTGAAGACAGAAAGATGTAATCAGCGGAGTTGCATATATAGCAAACACACAAAAACATGGTAGATAATGTAATTTGCAGGATTTAGTTACAATGTATCAACAAGGCTCACACTAAATAAGTTGTAAAGTGGTAACCTCGATGTCGGATCATGTCAGACTGACACAATCGGCAGTGTTGACAGTAGATGCATGTGTCGGTTATGATATAATCTCTAACCTCTAAGGTTACAAAATAAAAAAACTTGTTTTTTTTAAAAATAAAAAAACTTTTTTATGTGGACAAAAAATAAACATTCACCAAACTAGCATGATATGGATACCAGAATGAAATAGATGTGTATAAAATACAAACTTTATAATTGCTCCAATACTGCGTGTCTTTACAGGGACCCCTCTGGCTTATTTTTTCTTTGCGCCAAATGAGATAAGTGAGGACAAAAAATAAACATTCACAAAACTAGCATGATATCGATACCAGAATGAAATAAATGTGTATAAAACACAAACTTTATAATTGCTCCAATACTGTGTGTCTTTAACCCTTTACATCAAAAGAGCAGTGGCAGAAAAACAATAACGTGGCTCCAGCGTAAATGGAGTTTCTACGATAGAATCGGCAGCAACTCTGCAGTTCAGGGTGAGAAGGTTCTAGGCCCATTTTCCATATTTTTTCTCGATGTACATGGAAGATGAGCCTGGCATGTTCATGCCTTTTAGGCGCCATATAACCTTTTCATGTGTTGGTGCGCCTTAAAACCCCAATTCAATTGCATTGCTTTCCTTCACTACATTATCCCTGCGAAATAATTCCTGAAATTAACATAGTTGTACCAATTTCAAAATTTCGATTTATCTGATATAAGCTCAATGTTTAGAGAGGTAGTGAAATTTTTCTTTTTTAACTATTTGAATTCAATTTAGAAGCATATCATAGACAAGCACTGGTCAGATGTAAATATCATCTAATCAATCTTTATAACATTATATTGAACAATTCAAAACATGCTAATCAAAGCAATTAGGCCAGGTTTTTTTTTATTAATTGATTTACGGATTTTTTTTCTAAAAGTTGAGGGTAGGAGGAGGGAAAAAAAATAAAAATAAAATTAAGATGGTGACCAAAAAATGCCATTTTAATATGTTACTGTAGTATTTCATACCTCGACGAAACACATTAATATAACATTCAATTCTTAAATTTTTAACCAACGTTATTTCACAGTTTGAATTTCATACATCCAAAAATCATTGTTTTTGCTTCTTTGTTTTTTTAGCATTCCGTGTGGATGATTTTAAGGCTCTGTTGAAGCAGAAGAGGCAGATAGGTCTCACAATACTGAAAGTTTCTCTCAGTTGCCTGACTCATATTTTTTTTTTTTTTTTTTTTTTTGGTTTCGGCAAAACTTGCAGTCGGCGGGTCCGTAAATCTAAAAAAAAAACAACTCTGGCCTTAGATTATAATCAAAGCCAGTAAGATTACCAGTAATGCATATTAATGAATTAATTCAAAGAAAGGCCATTCCATTTATGTGACAAAGAGGTGTTTTGGGGGAAATGACTGATCAGCAGCCAGACATTGTAGATCAGCCTGCGAGTTATTATAGTCATGCTTAGTGGGTTAAGGGTGAATGTAACTTTTGAGATACATTAAAACATCATATAAGGTCATACTGGGACGGTTACCTAAGAGGGAGGTGACACAAAAGGTGAAGATGTCACCGCTGGGGCTAGAACAAACACGGGACTGAAGTCTGCAGAGCTATAGCACACAGCCTTATGGATCAACTGAGCTATCAAAGCCACTGAAATATATATTGCCGAAAAACCAGTCTCGTGTACTATCCCTTCAGGAAGTAAATTCATAGTCGATAGTGGAGTAAGGTGATCCCAGATTCCTCTGTACCATTCCTCTCTCTCTGAGGAAGCTCTAAATAACCACAATGATGTGTTTAGTCGTTTGTTTAGACAATTCAATTTAGTGAATTTATCAATCCCTAATAGTGGCACTGGTATGGGCTTGAACTGGAACCAGCGTTACATCAACTGGGCAACATTCATACATGTAAATGCGCTAAAACAGTAAATTAGCTGCCAACAAGCACTTCAGTACCTTTATAATCACATGGTGACCACAAATGATTGGAAATATACAACATACTGTAATTCCACTTATCACTGATCGACATTCCATCACTCCGCATCATTTGTATTTCATTTTTAATACCTGCAAACAAACTTGACTATGTACTTACAGTTGGCATTCCAGAGTTTTTCTCTTGCACAATCTCCCATGAAAGGGTCAATACTGCATCACATTCATAGGAGCTGTCATTGCATCAATGTTGTATATCAAGGTGACATACTTCGAAACAAGTTCAAAGTCTTTATACAAGTCTATAAATATGATCACTGTAATAACATTCTGATATAAATCCAAATTTAAATTTCAATTTCAGGTTGTATACAGGATTTCAAACACGTAAATCCAGAGTTTCGCAAATTTCAAGAAGTAGCCAAATTATCAATTTGTAATCTTGTAAATGTTCTTGTTTGTCTCACACTTGGCGGATGCTGTAATTCAATAATCCACACATGATAATGTATATCAACACTTTCAAAACCCAAAATCACAAAAGCACACAAACAGGTCCTGTTCACTGTCACACTAATTCACTCCTCGAGTCCAAAAAGTGACCAAGGACAATATTTGCGATTAGTCTGTAATACCTTAAATCCTCTACAAACACCACAAATATCTTGAAGTACACACACTAGTCCTTGATAGGACAGACCAGATAAACTGTTGGCTCTCCCCAAACACTTTCACAGGTCATAAACTGCCAAAATCCTGCAATAAATCCAGAAAAACGCCAGGGCATCTTTTGCCCCTTGAGCTATCCTAGTTTTATTGGTGGACACTTAAAACCTGAAAGATGAGTCCCTCATCCCATCAAACAACAATCTATCCAGATAAATTGCCCCAGCAATAAATTCTCCAGATATGCACTGAATGATAAGGGCAATTTAAATTCAGGTACAAATTCCATAAAATGTTGACAATTGCTGTTCTGTCTTCAATATCCTTTTTCTTAGGCAGTAATTACTAATATGAGAAAGATTATCAGTTTTTTGTGAACAGTCTCAAAATCTCAAAATAAAGCTAACAATTATTTTAGCATTGAAATGCACAACACTCATGTTATATTCTGTCAAACAAATATGCAAATTGTCAAGAGGAGATTGTGAAATCCAGATCCGATTTGTAAGAAACATGCTAATTAGATATCCTGTATCAAAATTCACAAAACATCAAATGACATCAAGAGACAACTGTGACTAAAATTACCCAAATTTCTCCCCAAATACAATAATTCTATTCACTATAGTTTGGACCACTACATGTACCTTCAGTTCAAACTGTCCAATGGAAAGTGGGCTTGGCTGTTGTTGTTGTCTGAGATAACATCAGTCCAGGAGAGTTATTGGGATCACTGGGCTCCTTATCAGTCACTTGTGGGCTTGACCAGAAATACTTTTGTCTGTAATCTGTCTATATCAATAAACTCTTGTCATTAATATTACATAGACCTCTATATACTTGTAGCCTATTACACAGACCTGTATTCCACATTTCAGCCGTGTAAGCGTTTGTCTGGAGGTGCTCAGAAACTAATACACCTGTAGTTAATCTTTATATTATTGTCCTTTGAAAATATGTATAAATAAACCCATACTGCATTATTAACAACAGCATAATCATCATTGTTTTGCTGATTGTTTTTGCGTTTTTCATATCAGTGGTCTTGTAGCTCAGCTACAAAGACTATGAGCTTTAAAGCTAGAGACATCTGTCTTACTATGGTTTCTTCCCTTGCGAATGGTGGGAAACTTCATCTCATCTCCCTCTGGAGCGCTGTCCCAATATATAATGTTATCATCTCCCTCTGGATCAGCACTGTCCCAATATATAATGGTATGTAACTTCATCTCATCTCCTGCTGGATCAGTACTGTACCAATATTATAAAGGATGTAACGCATCTCATCTCCTTCTGGAGCGCTGTCCCAATATATAATGATATGTAACTTCATCTCATCTCCTGCTGGATCAGAGCTGTCCCAATATATAATGGTATGTAAATTCATCTCATCTCCCTCTGGAGCGCTGTCCCAATATATAATGGTATGTAACTTCATCTCATCTCCCTCTGGAGCGCTGTCCCAATATATAATGGTATGTAACTACATCTCATCTCCTTCTAGAGCGCTGTCCCAATATATAATGATATGTAACTTCATCTCATCTCCTGCTGGATCAGTACTGTCCCAATATTATAAAGGATGTAACGTCATCTCATCTCCCTCTGGAGTGCTGTCCAAATATATAAAGGTATGTAACTTCATCTCATCTCCTTCTAGAGCGCTGTCCCAATATATAATGGTATGTAACTCCATCTCATCTCCTTCTAGAGCGCTGTCCCAATATATAATGTTATCATCTCCTTCTGGAGCGCTGTCCCAATATTATAAAGGATGTAACGTCATCTCATCTCCCTCTGGAGCGCTGTCCAAATATATAATGGTATGTAACTTCATCTCATCTCCTTCTAGAGCGCTGTCCCAATATATAATGATATGTAACTTCATCTCATCTCCTTCTGGGGCGCTGTCCCAATATATAACGGTATGTAAGATTTATACAGTTGGTGCACGCGGATTACGACTAATCACACTCAACGTGGGGATTTTATCTCACCGCGGACACACTGATTTTCATCCCGCGATCGGCGGACAGTCCACTCAACGCGGGGACAATAACTTTTGACCACCGCGACTCGCCGTGATCCGTATTGATTCGCACACCGCGTAACCCGGTTTGAAATCGCAGGCCATCCCCGCGATTTATCTTTAATATTAATGTACATTTTGCAGTCAATTTAATGCATTATTATTCAATAACTATTAAAAAATTGAAGCAGAACACAATTTTAGTTTTGTTTTGGGAAAATTCAAATGCCCGGATAATGTATACTGGGTCACGATAGTTATATGGCGGTTCCTATTACCGACTTCGTGGTGGCTAAACATAAAATTCAATTAGTAATTCTTATACTGGAAATTAAAATTATTTTTAAATTAATCATTATTTGTAAATAATTTTACTATTCTGCTGTTGATTATTATATACATCGATGGGTTGTTTAGTCAGAAATAATCCAAAAAAATTGTTAAGAATTCCGGATCATAAACGCGTTATTAGTGCCGCCTTGTTAATAGGTACACACATCGCAAAGGATTATTGAATGTTATTAAATGCATTAAAAGTTTGAAATACGTATTGCTTTCGAAATTTGCGAAAAAGTTGTAATCCGCCTGGCACCAACTGTAGGATTCTGTACTGTTTTTTGTTGCAAATTTTTACAAACTCTGATTATTTGACAATTAATGCCAATTACTAAATTCTGAGACAATTTTCTGTCCAATTATAAAGATCTAATTCAATCAGATTGTCAAAAAGTAATAAAGGCAATCATTCAAGAAATACATGGGCACACAAAAGGTCCACCTCTGCCTAAATCTTCTACTTCACTCTCTTTTAATAATGATGTTCCAAATTTGTTGGTTTCCAACCAAGCATCCGGACAGTAGCATACCATTATCACCATTAGGACAGCTTAGGTCTGAAATGCAAACTTCTGGATTACACTTAATCTGGCCGGATTATATATCAATGACTGGTTCACAGTTATTAGAAACTTAGAGTCATCCTTTGCCAATAAGAACACTTTTGTCCCCAATGTTCAATGGTTGTATACGTAACCTTGCTAAATTTCCGGGGATTTTCATTTCAGCATTATTTGTAGAAACAAAATGATTTTATGATAAATATTGTTCTAAGATGACAACAAACTTATTTTATCAGGTTTTGTTTGGGTAAAATCAACAGGGTTTATGTGGCCAACTGTTACACATGCACTCCTGTATTAATTACCACCTATAAATCTATTTATTGTTTGATTTCTATTTGGACAAATACAGTTTTCACTAATGGATGGAATTGTAACAAATTAACACAACAATTAATTATCTATTGCCAACTTTACTACTACTGTGGCTAATTGTCAAAGACAACTGGTATGTTTTATGGCACAGTATTAATTGGTGTATCTTATTGCTGTTGTATAACTTTTGTGGCTACCTGATAGCATAATCAGTTGAGTTATACTGTTACAATACAGCACATCATCCCATTATTTATGATAGATAAAGTCACTCTTATACAGGGAGGATACAGAGGAATCTGGCAGCACCCTAGTTGTACTGTCCAATAGATTCCTCGGTTCTTTACAGGGTCTCTTGGTCTCACTGTTGAGCGACTTACAGTGGTAAATGCTGAGAAACAAATTCCCGTGTACACATATAATAGCTTAGGAAAAGACAGTGCACCTAGTCATACGCAATAGAAGCGATTTAAGTTTGAGGTATTGACTGACAATCAAGTGCCTCCAGCAACATTTTACTAGAAGATGCTTGCAAGAAAAAGGAAATGGCCTTTTTGTCGGCTGTTTGACATAAATTATTGGGATTATGCCATTTAAAATAGACAGAAGCAATGTTGAATAAATATATAAGGGAAAGAGGAAATGCGCAATATTTGTTATGGTAATTACTAAAGAGTAAACATTTTACATTAATGCTTTGTCCAAAACTTGTTTTTAAGAATACACATTTGTAAATGTAAATACGTCATGTTTTTGTTTTCCATGCATACAATACACATTTTGCAGTATTCTTAAATAGCCACCACATACTATGCACCTCACATCACCAAGACATTAGATCATACAAAAGTAACATATATAAACTTATATATCTGATGGGTGAACAGTGATTTATTTTGCTACCTGCGAGTCCTGCTTCTAGGAATCATAATAGCTGCTAGAGACTCACAATTAAAAAATATGTGCATCCACAGGAAGCATAGAAATCGGAGGATTTCTTCTGAATCAGATAAGGTCCTCTTTGGTCATTAAAATTATGAAGATATCAATATTAAGCCCAGTTTTTTTTTATTAATTGATTTACAGATTTTTTTTCTAAAAGTTGAGGGTAGGAGGAGGGAAAAAAATAAAAATAAAATTAAGATGGTGACCAAAAAATGCCATTTTAATATGTTACTGTAGTATTTCATACCTCGACGAAACACATAAAAATAACATTCAATCCTTAAATGTTTAACCAAAGTTATTTCACAGTTTGAATTAGCACTTTCATACATCCAAAAATCATTGTTTTTGCTTCTTTGTTTTTTTAGCATTCCGTGTGGATGATTCTAAGGCTCTGTTGAAGCAGGAGAGGCAGATAGGTCTCAAAGTTTCTCTCAGTTGCCCGACTTCATATTTTTTTTTTTTTTTTTTAATTTTTTAAAGTTGAAAAAGGCCACCTAAGTTGAGCAAATATTAAGGTAGCCAAAAAAACAAAAAAAAACACTGTGAATCACAACGTGACTCAAAAGTTTTTCCAAAGGACTCATAAATCCTGAACCAGGACTCATAATAACACAAATGTAAAAAAATCACTGGGTGAAGTACACAAGAGAAACCATCATAAAAATTATGAATGCAGAGACATGTGCAGTGTGGTGCATATTCAGTACAGTCATGGGCCTACAATTATGCTTATGAAAAGCGTTAAGGAGATATACATCTTGAGTACATCAGAATGGACTGATGAAAAAAGTCCAACAGACAATAACACAAAAACAATACATATGTTTGGTATTAAGTTGATTTTATCAGCAAGCATCCATGATGTCTGCAAGAGCATCCCTGGATGACAACCTGAGATAAGTAAATCACAATGATGTTAAGCCTCACTGGGTTCCCATTGAAGTTCAAAGACAAAAACACAACTGGTTCACTATACATTCAATACTACATGAAGGACGATTTTGAACCCTGTTGATAGCAAATACTTCTGCTGATAGGGTTGTTGTCATGTAATGTACTACAAAAAGGATTTCTCAGTTTATATACATGTCACTCAATGTACATGATCATTGTGCTCTCTGGTACCAATATGGCTATCTTAGTTCCATATAGTCACTCCCCTTGTCCAACTGTGGGGCGATGCTAAGCGTAGATTGGTATGTATACAGGTTACCTGTATGTTTTACCAACGATATACAATTAAGGTAGCAAAGTGGTGTTATTGTTAATATCGAAGCTTATTAACCCAGGGTTAATTATCGAAATATATTTCCTGCCTTACAAATCCTTCAGATGAGACTTTAAAGTGGTCTTCTCACTAAAATGCCCACTGCCAGTACAAAAATGCCTATACATAGTACCCCGATATGGAAAACAACCCATCTGCAATACTCCTTTGCAGGTCATTTCGAGATATGTGTTTGTCAAACTTGAAATTAATTGCAATGGATGCAATGCTAGCTAGTTTATAAGGCCAAATAAAATAATAGGTTTGTTTCCTGTTACATTGAAAAAAAGATAGGGTAGGTAGGTAGGTGAAATCTTTTTTTTTTGGTTTTACTTTTTATTGCCAATTTAGTTGGGTAGGTAGGGATTTTTTTTTTGTCCGACAATGAAACTCCTCGTGATATAGAGCAAGTTCACACTCTTTAATATCACCTACTTTGTGACATATTTTGTATAACCTTAATAAATGGTGCTGAAACTGGTGCCGGACAATTCCTGCCTCGTCTTGTGTTCTATATCACTTTGTATATTACACATGTTCTATATCACTATGTATATTACACATGTTCTATATCACTATGTATATTACATTACATTGAAATGTCAAAGGTCAAATATAAATCAAACAAATCGAAGCGCCGTTTTATAAAACATTCTTTAATAACTTTAATTTTTGTGAATTCTGTAAATATTTAATTGCCAAGAAAAGTGTGCAAGGATATGCATTTGAACATAAAAAAACTACTATTCCATTTTACAATAATGTGTCATTATGTCAAAGATTCAAAGTTATGAAAGGCTGTTTAATAAGTTGGGGTCCACATCTGTTAAAATTATAAGTTATTGGTGATATTATATATTATAAGTTATTGGTGTTATTATAACACTAGCTCTCTTATTTTCTGCTTCTTCGGGGTCAGACTGCACCTAGAATGCATCTATAAACGTCCGTATGTAAAAAAAAAAAAGGCACCCGAAGACGTCAAATAAATGAGTACCTCAGACAGTGCATCCCCAACACACAGGCCGTTTCGTAGACTGCGATGACATAAATGAAAATATACTTCTTTGCGCCATTTGTGTATTGAACATACATAAATTTTGAACATACATAAATTAATAAAGTCTGTTACTCGACAGCACAAAAATAGTATGTCAACACAAAATATAACAATGCGTAATGTCCGGTAAGTTTCGACTGAACGATAACCCAGGTTAAAATACGCGCATTTTATGTACATTTCGCTGATTTATAAATATTTAAATTATCCTCATTAAAATTATATTTCTTTGTTCTTTAAAACGTGCGTAAAACAAAATTAACAAAGAACAAACACAAATAAAAAACAACGTCAACAAACACAAATAAAGTCAATTTTATTTTTGCCGATTTTTATATTTTTCACATGTTTGACCGCTAGCATTTGTTTTATTTCAGTTCGGTCTAATTAACCGGTAATCAATCAGAAGCCGGTAGCAATCAGTTAATCCAATGAGGTCATAATAGTCTCCACCCTCAAAAAGCATCATAAACTTCAAAGATAATCGTTAAATTATTAACACAATAGCAGCGATTAGATTACACAGTGACACCATTTATAGACAGGTTATTTCCGCCTCTGTGCCACAAGCTGTGACAGCAGCGAATTTGATTGGTCGAGAGGCGATCAAGGTCGTCAGCCAAGGTGTCAATCACTGTTATGCAGCGCGTGCTCATTATTGTGATGTTTGGGCTATAGAAAATAGGTACATGTGTATTGGATTGATGCTTGGAAGCAAATACACGCGCGTCATAAAAATGCACAGGTGGTAAATTAGCTGCGTCAGATTGGGTCAAATTGAATTTCCATGCGTCAAAACGCGTGTGTACGCGTCTATTGAGAACCCTGATATCTATCAACTCAATCAAGCGCCTGCCTGACAGGGAGACGGTATATTCCGGAATCCATTACGGACGGGGGTCGGCTTGAATTTTTTTTATTTTTTTTTTGGAATGCAATAAAAACCATAGGGTCGGCGGGAATTTCTAGGGTAGGTCGGGTAACCGGAAACAAACCTATTATTTTGTTTGGCCTAACCAAACACTACTCCTGACATTTAGTTGTGGATGCTAGCTAGTTTATAACCAAACACTACTCCTGACATTTAGTTGTGGATGCTAGCTAGTTTATAACCAAACACTACTCCTGACATTTAGTTGTGCAATATAACATTATTACATCCATTATGTTATTTTGAAAATGTTTAATCTTCAATCTGACCTGCTCGACTTTAATCAAATGTGAAGATCTGGTATTTACAAAGAAAACTAATTAAGCAAAGAAGCATTTGAATGCAAATAAACAGATATTAGTGCTCTCCATGTTTACATTAACTTGATTAATACAGTGCGAAACCTTTAAGAAATATCACTTGTGTGTTTGTTCTTGAAAATAAAAAACTCAGCAAATTAATCGATTCATAATCTTATTTTAGTGCTCTTAAAAACATGTTGAGTGGTGGGAACGAATCACCTGAGAAAATATGTTCTACTGCGCATATTGACAATGTTGTTACACAACTGCAAAGAATTTGGTTTTATATGTCCAAATATTTGTTCAAAGTAGAATGAAAAACAATCAATGGTAGCATGATACGTGAGATCACTGATACGCAAATGCAACCATATAACATATATGTCCATGCTGCGCAAGGCGACGGAAATAGTAGTAACTAAATGTCTTAATGGTTTTATTTTTTATTTAAGATTACAAAGTTGTTGTACAATGTGTATCAAGGATTTAGAAAATTTGATTTATAAGTGAACAGTCCTGTCTGAATTAAAGTGTCTAATGTTTATATTTCCTATGCCCATCTAGAGAACAATTGGGCAATTTTTTTTTGTCGGCATAACAATGGTAAGGGGACGGTTGGGAAAACGGAACCACACTCTTGTATTTGGCCTTATTGCAACCCTAGATTGAAATCCTCGCAATGGCTACTGGTATTTCCTCACCCATTTTCCAGACCTCAGACAAAAAATCATGAAATCAGCGTAATGATTCGCTCATACATACAGTAGAATGATGAGCTGGAAACAGGCCACTACAAAACTCATCATATCTTCTCTAGTTATGTTTGTTGCCTAGGTGATGACTCCATAAAAACAGACAAAACACCAAGTGCTTCCGTATGATTTTGTAATCACCGTTCTGTTCAGGAGAGGAACATCTCCAGAAGTGACTGCCGTTTTACTCATCTTCAACCAAGATTCTCATGCACCATGATACAGCCTGCTGTAAAATCTTGCAGCTAGCATTTTCTTACCCACCTTTTGACTGTAACCTTTATTTTCCCATATCACAATGAGATCGTCCCATTTTCCCCCAAATCCCAAATTCCATAATTGGGCAAAATGTCAGTTCCAACATCTAGTCAGTGCTCAAGAAATAGGATAGCCCGACGCCCGGGGCTCCTCGAAATCCATTCCGGGCCTGTCTCATTATTCAGACGAGGAGCCCGTCGGGCCTGTCTAAAAAAAAAAAAAAAATCCCCAAAAAATCAGTTTTCTGGATCTCAAGCTCAAGTTCCTAAAGACAAAATACTCCCATGTGTATTGTGAACTGTGAAAACACTTGCAATAAAGTAATTAAAATGTGTTATACACACATTGAAACAATAAGAAGTTTGAATATTTTGCCTGGCTTCGTGTCGGCAGTTTGTCACAACTTTGAGGTCGACAATTGTTGACATAAAACTCATTATTCTGCTATTAGGGTTGTGTTTTCTTTCCTTTGTGATAAGAAATACCGTTTTTGTCATTAAAAACACACTAATGCATGAAAAAAAATCGTTATTGATGGTATTTCGATTGAATGTTTGTGAAATGTTCGGGCCGTAAAAGTGCGGTGTCATAGTAGTTCGGATGGTACATAATTTCGGATATATAGTGTGTTTTTTTTACATTATAATCAAATAAGAAAAACTGTCCTTTACAAATACATGTTGGTGGAAAGTAAATATATATACTGTATATGTATAAATACAGGTATAAAGTATATTTCTATTCATTATTTAAGGTGTAAGGAGTTCCTGGAATCCTACTTTTAAATGAATTCTAGTCTAGGCTCCTAATTCTTTACTTGGAGAAAGTGGTGACAACAAGAAAAAATATAGCCAGAGGAGGCTTTGATAGTCTCATAAAACCTGATTAAAAATTTGGCTCCAAGTTTAGCTCCAGTTTCACCAAGTCGGCTCTGATTATTATCGTTTGGCAAAAGTGCTAGTACTCTCCTTTGCATTGGTTATAAATTACTACCGGTAATATCATATTCTAACATATTTTAAACGAAATGGTAAATAAGTCCGCTGACCAGGGAGCATAAAGTGGTAGCAAAAAGAAAAATATAGTCAGAGGAGGTTCTGAGCTTGATTAATACATACGTAACAAAATTAATGTGTGCTATAAAAGTGAATAAAGACACATTTCCAATAAGAAAAAAATATTGGACCTTTCCATTTTAAATCAGGGCCTGTCCATTTCAAATCAAGGCCTGTCCATTTCAAATCGGGGCCTGTCCATTTTCAGAAGCAACAAGCCCTGGGCCTGTCTCTTAAAATAATTTTTTGAGCACTGCTAGTTATTTCGTAACCCATAATGGCCATTATTTAACCAATTCTGTGTCCCAATATTTTCTACTCTTGATGTCTTAGACTGTGGGTTTTACACAAGTGGATGAGATAAAAAGTTAACTGGGTTGAATCAAAATGAACAAGTATTCAAATTCAAGATTCTTTTTGAAATACTTTTGAAGGGAATTGTATTTGACTAAATATTAATCAGGGCTCGACGTTAAGGACTGTCCGCCTGCCCGGGGCAGGTAAAAGTTGGCTCCGGGCAGGTAAAGTCTCAACGGACAACTTCAAAACTGAGGGACAAGGACTGTAAAATATAAAAGAAACCCATCACTCTCTCAGAAAGGTGTTGTGAGGTGGTCTAATACTCTTATAGCCTCTAACAGTATATCCTTATAAAATAAAAACTTTGGGTCTAAATAACTAGGCCTAAATAACTGGGCAACCAGCAAAATGGCATGGGCAAGTAAGTTTCAGAGTTAACTTGCCCCATGGGCAAGCTGTCCTAAAGTTAACGTCAAGCCCTGTTAGTTGTGTTCCGATTAATCAATTTAATCGATCATCGATCAATTATGCTGTTGATCTGATTAAACAATTACAATTTTTCATGATCGACTTTACTCGGTTGTTGAAAATTATGGCTTACTTCATTCTCTTGTACTAAAATATACAAGAAAGTAATACGAGTTATAATTTTGCAACAAGTAATCACATCTTTTTTAAAAAAACATGTTGGTCAGTTTCATTCAGTTCCTTCATTACCAGAACATACTTGGAATGTGATTATTTTCTTCATGATAGTTTGAAAAAGGCTTACACTTGTATTTTATAGCAGCCATGTTTAATCGATTAATGATCGATCATCGGTCGGTTAAATATTCTGATGATCGATCATGAATTTTCAGCCGATTCCCAACAATACTAAATATGAAGCTGGGTACCATTCATAATGGTGTTGACTCTAGTAGGAAGATTCCAAGCTTGCCAAGTTATATTAGAATGCAATTTAAAAATGGTCTTGTCGAAGGCAGTCTTAAACACCCACTCAGCCCCATGGTAAATAACAGTAGAAGATACTGTTTATATGTGACATTCCTCAGGTATCATAAAAGTAAACAAAACATTGCAATAAAAAAGAACAATATTTGTACTATTAATTACCTGGTTTCAGCCAATTTTGATAACAGACATTGAATGGCAGTAATGTATAAAGGAAAGTAGACATTAATCTTCAAACGGGTCAGAAATGTTCAAGATAAGAGTTGTGAATTAGAGAAAAACAAGTCCACATACTAATATAGTACTGTGATGTTACAAACTGTGTCATGGTTTTCAAATTCACTTTATATTTGCTGTCAAGTGAGAAAGTGTTAATTCTAATGGATGGTGGGAGGTATACAGTACTGGTTCTCAGGGCCGTCGGTCTGCCGATTTTGCGTCCCGTAATTTTGATTATAACCAACGCATTCCCCCCTCCAAAAAGTATGTTTGTTTTTCCCCATTTCAGACTCAAAATTCCCCACATGAAAAAAAAACTAAAAAAAACTAAAATTTCTGGTACGTAAAATATTGAGTACGAACTGTATTTAATACAAATAAAACTTGTAGACTATTTAAAACCATGATTATAATCAAAATTATGGCCACAAAATAATAATTCCCCCTTTCCTGTAATGTAAAAGCACGCCAAAATTCCCCCACCCAAGGTATGGGTCGCAGTCCCCCAAAACAGATTGACGTCCCTGGTTCTACCCAGAGAAAAGGGACGGTCTGCCTCTACCATAAAAAAAAATCAACCATCATACAATTACATGTATGGCTTAAAATGTGCTAAAAATTATGTGAAATACCCGACTGTCAGAATTAAATTAAAATGTATTTCTTCATGTAAAGTTTTGTAAAATGCCCAAGCTCAAAATATCTATCCCAAGGATGATCCAAAACCTTAATCCAGGATCGATAACACTAACTATTCCTAACTAATTTAACAAGAAACCCAGTTGAACTGAGCTATAACAAAATCCAGGTCTAAAGCATTTGACAGTGATGGCAGCCAGAAATAAACGAATGCCAAAAAGTAACATTAGCACCAATATGATACCCCTACTTAATATGTCGGTTAAAATGTTTCTCAAGACATCCTTGTCAGACAATACAACAGATCTTCATGAAATTCGTAGGAAATTACATCCCTGACATCTACGATCACTCTAATAAATGGTGGAATTGGCCCGAGCCCAGAAATGATCAATCATAATAAGCCAACAGTGATGAGCAAGCAAAACTGGGGAGACTCCAGATGACATGTAGCTCAATGTGAATATCACCCTTGTAATGATGCCAATTTATTGACCTATCTTGAAAAATAAACATTAAATTTAATGTTCAACTTCAAAGAAAGGAAAATACGTTAATCGACTGCACAGAGTCGTGAGACAATCAATTTTAAACTTCAGGCTTTCTCTCAGGGCTTTTTAAACTATTTAAGTGGGGCCGGAATTCGGCCTCTTCCCAATTGCAAAATCCTCTATATTTTCCCAATACTGGGCAAAAAAAATTCCCATTCTAAAAACACACCAAAAAAACAACATTTTTTTTAGAGGATCACTGCATGTTAAAAATATTGCGAAATTCAATATATGATTGATATACCATTTAATGCATGTTTTCCTCTTAAAAAACATTCCCTAAATAGCGAAAATCTTGCTATTTTCCCCCCATTTATACCAATCTTGTGCTTTTCTTTCCCAAAATCAACAGGCCTAGACCTTTTCCCAATTTTCTCAAAAAAAGCCCTTTCTCTGTCTATAACAATTGACTTCAGGCCAAGGAACAAACTACAATCTAAATCTACAGATATGATATCAGTTCTCTTTTCAGCAGGGTTCCTCTGATTTCCAGAAATTTGGTAGAAGTTTAAATTTTAAAAGGCTAAAAAAACATTTTGTTTTATCTTGCATCATGTACATAAAGCTAACCTCCCTCAAATTGCGTATTTTTCAATTGTGAACAGGGCCAAATTCTGATTGAACGGCTGTATTTAAATGGTATAGATTTACCTAGTTCTGCATGCGTAGAGAGAAAAAGGTACTGAAGATAAGGCTCAAAGGCTTTGCAGAAATATATGTAATATACAGTATTTGTACACAGAGTGCATAAATAATTAGTCTTCAAATGTCAGGTTTTTTTGCATTTTACCTCAAAACTGGATTAATAAAGAATTTCTGAGAAGCAACTAATGTTTCTTGCCAGGGTCTTCCACAGAAATAATTTAAGGGACAGGGAAAATTAAATTTGAATATCGTGGGATGGGTGGGAGGGAGTTACTCTTCAGGTCTGGTGACCAATATTTTTAGGGATCATGATTTATTTAGATGCAATTTCAAGTATATTTCAACTGTAAATGAAAGGATTTTGAAGAAGTACATGTATAGCCCTAGTAGCAACCCCAGAAAAGCCAATAATCCTGCAATGAGCTATTTATAGACAGCTATATATAATGCATTTTGTGGGTTTATTGGCATTTTTAAGGGATAGCGCAGAGATCAAAGGATAGGGGGTCAATTAAGGAGTAGGAGGGAATTAGATTTTAAAAATTAAGGATTGTGGGAATATGCTCTTAACTGCCCTGTTTAAGACCCTGCTTGCTGTTAGTACAGTTTACTAATCAGCTCTTTCATAATACTTTTCTACTGTAAGACCATGACATTATACCTCTAGCCATGCAATATCTGGCTATCCTTTTATTTCTATGAAAAAAATAAATAACACCTGAATATAAGCAGTGCTCAAAGAAAATTATTTTAAGAGACAGGCCCAGGGCTTGTTGCTTCTGAAAATGGACAGGCCCCGATTTGAAATGGACAGGCCCTGATTTAAAATGGAAAGGTCCAATATTTTTTTCTTATTGGAAATGTGTCTTTATTCACTTTTATAGCACACATTTGTTACGTATGTATTAATCAAGCTCAGAACCTCCTCTGACTAGATTTTTCTTTTTGCTACCACTTTATGCTCCCTGGTCAGCGGACTTATTTACCATTTCGTTTAAAATATGTAAGAATAGAATATTACATAGTAATTTATAACCAATGCAAAGGAGAGTACTAGCACTTTTGCCAAACGATAATAATCAGAGCCGACTTGGTGAAACTGGAGCTAAACTTGGAGCCAAATTTTTAATCAGGTTTTATGAGACTATCAGAGCCTCCTCTGGCTATATATTTTCTTTTTGTCACCACTTTCTCCAAGTAAAGAATTAGGAGCCTAGACTAGAATTCATTTAAAAGTAGGATTCCAGGAACTCCTTACACCTTAAATAATGAATAGAAATATACTTTATATCTGTATTTATACATATACAGTATATATATTTTTCTTTCCACCAACATGTATTTGTAAAGGACATGTTTTCTTATTTGATTATGTAAAAAAAAAAAATATCCGAAATTATGTACCATCCGAACTACTATGACACCGCACTTTTACGGCCCGAACATTTCACAAACATTCAATCGAAATACCATCAATAACGAATTTTTTTTCATGCATTAGTGTGTTTTTAATGACAAAAACGGTATTTCTTATCACAAAGGAAAGAAAACACAACCCTGATAGCAGAATAATGAGTTTTATGTCAACAATTGTCGACCTCAAAGTTGTGACAAACTGCCGACACGAAGCCAGGCAAAATATTCAAACTTCTTATTGTTTCAATGTGTGTATAACACATTTTAATTACTTTATTGCAAGTGTTTTCACAGTTCACAATACACATGGAGTATTTTGTCTTGAGGAACTTGAGCTTGAGATCCAGTAAAACTGATTTTTTGGGGGATTTTTTTTTTTTTTTAGACAGGCCCGACGGGCTTCTCGTCTGCAAAATGAGACAGGCCCGGAATGGATTTCGAGGAGCCCCGGGCGTCGGGCTATCCTATTTCTTGAGCACTGATAAGGCCAAAAAAGGGTCTGTTTCGGGTCTTTTTCCTAAAAGAAATCACGATAGGTCTTTTTTTTTTTTAGAATTAATCCTAACTATACTAAATGTCAAATCAAGAAAATCAAAAGCATGTTTTTCTTGAACATATTACATAATATGAGTATTCCACAACACTTACATGCTTTAAAACCTAAAAAAAAAATTAAAACAAGAGGTCAATGACCTTGAAGCTCTACTGATTGATTTTGATTTCAGGAAGTAGTCGCTACAAACTTGTTTTTTGAAAAATTATTTTTGGCCGTGATGGCCATCTTGAATTTCCGGCCGACCTGAAATTTTGCTAGGATCAATAAGACATCAAGAGCAACATTCCTGTGAAGTTTCATGAAAATCCGTCAAGTAGTTTCAGAGGAGTAGTCGCTACAAGTTTTCATTATATAACTCTATGTCAACAAAGATGGCCACTGACAGCCATGTTTAACATTGAATCAAAACGATTTTTGACAAGGACCAACATCATGTCATGCTGATCATTTTAGAAAAAGTCCCATATCAATATCACTTATAGTTTTCAAGAAGTAGTCTCTACAAACTTGTATTTTGAAAATCTATTTTTAGCCATGGTGGCCATCTTGAATTTCCGGCCGACCTGAAATTTTGCTAGGATCAATTAGACATCAAGAGCAACATTCCTGTGAAGTTTCATGAAAATCCGTCAAGTAGTTTCAGAGGAGTAGTCGCTACAAGTTTTCATTATATAACTCTATGTAGACAAAGATGGCCGCTGGCAGTCATGTGTAACGTCGAATCGAAATGATTTCCGACAAGGACCAACATCATGTCATGCTGATCATTTTAGAAAAAAGTCCCATATCAATATCACTTATAGTTTTCAAGAAGTAGTCGCTACAATCTTGTTTTTTAAAAACCTATTTTTAGATTTGGCTGCCATCTTGGATTTCACATCAACATGAATTTTTGCTAGGATCAACTAGACTTCATGGGCAACATTTCTGTAAAGTTTCATGAAAATCCATTCAGTAGTTTCAGAGGAGTAGTCGCTACAAAAAAAAGTTTACGGACGGACAGATGGACGACGGACGCCGCACCACGGCATAAGCTCTGCTGATCTCTGATCAGTAGAGCTAAAAATGTGTTAACTAAAAAGTTTAGGGTTGGTCGGAAGACCAGAAACAACCTTTTTTTCGGCCTTATCAGTTATAAAAGGCTAAATCTAAGTGCAAAAACAGTTTGTCAAAACAAGGTAACTGTGACATATTTTGATAGTATTAAAGATAGTTAATTCCTTAACTTCATCACAAGTTAGCTATTTCATGGTAATTGACCCCCTTTATATTGCAACAATTGAAATCAGTTGTGGTTGATCAACATGTGAACAATCATAAAAGCCCTGGCTGTTATTTAATTTAATAGTGACACAAATCTTGGGGTAATGTGTACCATGCAGACCAAGATTGTAATCAAAAAAATAAAATAGTCTTACAGTGAGACAATAGAAAAGTCTATGCATCAATTCAAGCGTTACTAATTTTTTGAGTGCTCAATGTTTAGGCTATTTAATAAAAATATTTATTTTTTTGCCATAAATAAAAGTTGAACCAAAATAAGGAAATTATATTTATTCCTTTACTCGAGCTCTGCAAACATTGTATTTATTTGTTGTATGATTATCACACATGTAGCTCTTATAGTTTTATATTCTATACCTACCATAGAGGCTTTAAAAATCCTCCCGAGTTGTAGAACATGCAGAATGTGCGCAGGTATATTATCAAATGCCCACATTCGTGATTGCCATATTTCTCAGTTTAGTTAACCTTATACACAACAACGCAGCAATGCATAAAACTCAGGCCGACCATAAAAAATTGTTGGTTTGCTGTTTCCCTACCTACCCACCAAAAAGGGCCCTACCCAAAACTTTTTATAGCAATTCTTTAACAAAATATTTTTTTTACTGTTTTTAGTATATTTTTCTTTAATTTTTTTAATTTTTTACTGTCTTTGGCAAAAAAAAAAATCACCTACCTACCTACCTACCTACCTACCTACCCACTTATAAAATCCTGGGTCGGGAAACAGCAAACATATTTTTAAGGATTGTCTCAACAGACACCGATATCACACCTCATATCAATATCACTTATAGTTTTCAAGAAGTAGTCGCTACAATCTTGTTTTTTAAAAACCTATTTTTAGATTTGGCTGCCATCTTGGATTTCACATCAACATGAATTTTTGCTAGGATCAACTAGACTTCATGGGCAACATTTCTGTAAAGTTTCATGAAAATCCATTCAGTAGTTTCAGAGGAGTAGTCGCTACAAAAAAAAGTTTACGGACGGACAGATGGACGACGGACGCCGCACCACGGCATAAGCTCTGCTGATCTCTGATCAGTAGAGCTAAAAATGTGTTAACTAAAAAGTTTAGGGTTGGTCGGAAGACCAGAAACAACCTTTTTTTCGGCCTTATCAGTTATAAAAGGCTAAATCTAAGTGCAAAAAACAGTTTGTCAAAACAAGGTAACTGTGACATATTTTGATAGTATTAAAGATAGTTAATTCCTTAACTTCATCACAAGTACAGCTATTTCATGGTAATTGACCCCCTTTATATTGCAACAATTGAAATCAGTTGTGGTTGATCAACATGTGAACAATCATAAAAGCCCTGGCTGTTATTTAATTTAATAGTGACACAAATCTTGGGGTAATGTGTACCATGCAGACCAAGATTGTAATCAAAAAAATAAAATAGTCTTACAGTGAGACAATAGAAAAGTCTATGCATCAATTCAAGCGTTACTAATTTTTTGAGTGCTCAATGTTTAGGCTATTTAATAAAAATATTTATTTTTTTGCCATAAATAAAAGTTGAACCAAAATAAGGAAATTATATTTATTCCTTTACTCGAGCTCTGCAAACATTGTATTTATTTGTTGTATGATTATCACACATGTAGCTCTTATAGTTTTATATTCTATACCTACCATAGAGGCTTTAAAAATCCTCCCGAGTTGTAGAACATGCAGAATGTGCGCAGGTATATTATCAAATGCCCACATTCGTGATTGCCATATTTCTCAGTTTAGTTAACCTTATACACAACAACGCAGCAATGCATAAAACTCAGGCCGACCATAAAAAATTGTTGGTTTGCTGTTTCCCTACCTACCCACCAAAAAGGGCCCTACCCAAAACTGTTTATAGCAATTCTTTAACAAAATATTTTTTTTACTGTTTTTAGTATTTTTTCTTCAATTTCTTAGTTTTTTACTGACTTTGGCAAAAAAAAATTCACCTACCTACCTACCTACCTACCTACCCACTTATAAAATCCTGGGTCGGGAAACAGCAAACATATTTTTAAGGATTGTCTCAACAGACACCGATATCACACCAGTTGGTTTTTGTAATCAACTACTTTTTGCTTGTTTCACCATTCTTCTTGTAAACATCTTGCAAGATCTTGTTTTAACATTCCAGTATTTTAAAACTATGCTCCACCCATGTCTTACTAAAAGACGGGCCATAGAAAACACTGGCCGATAACAGGTATCATTGTGCACGCTATGCGTGCATCAATTCATCTCGCAAACAAACTGAAACTTTCTTGCAAATATGGCAGTCACATAAAAGTTACAAAATCTTTGCTGAAACATGTGCCCAGAACCGTTCGGCAACCCTGAAGGGTTTTAAACAAGCAAATTCATAGCTCTACTACAGTGCTCACAGAAAATATTTTTGACAGGCAGGCCCTGAATTAATTATATAATAAAATATGACAAAAAGGTACGAGCCCCAACCAGATTTTGACAGACCCCGGGCTTGGGGCTATCCTATTTTGTGAGCACTGCTCTATGTTAGGTATATAATATACATGTAACAAGAAATGTCACTGTAAGGTGACAAATGCCCTCGAAGTGACCTTTGACCTCTAAGTGTGACCTTGACCTTGGAGCCATTGACCTGAATTTTGTGCACGACATGTCGTCTTGTTGTGGTGAGCATTTGTGCCAAGTTTAATATTTGAAAATCCGTCCATGAATATCAGAGTTATTCTTTTTGACCTTTGATCTCTTAAGTGTGGCTTTGACCATGGAGCCCGGGACCTGGATTTTGTGTGCGACACGTCGTCTTGTTGTGGTGAGCATTTGTGCCAAGTTATTTGAAAATCTGTCCATGAATGTCAGAGTTATTGACCGGACACGATTGTAAGGACGAACGGACGGACTGACAGTGCGACTACTACTCCGGGAGGGGGCATAAAAACATTGAAAGCTATAATGTTACAGCCGACATTGTATGAATTAAGTAAATGAAATATTCCCCTCGCCTGTACTAACTTGAAATCGAGACATCACGGCACAGTATTTAAATTATTAAATTCAAGCGCTAAGGCCATCAATAAAAATATGTTTGTTTGCCGTGCTCCGACCGACACTCAAAATTTTAATGACCTCGGGCCGAAATTTTTATTTATTTTTTTATTTTTTATTCAAATGATAATTTTATTAGCCAGAGTTGTTAAAAGACACTGTCCGTAACTTTCAGCTTATAAAACATACAATAATTATGTTCGCAAACACTACACACTAAACATTATTGAATATTTACTAATTAAAAGCAAGATTGTTTAACGGAATTCAATCGCGGTACAAAAAAAAGTAAATCCGCTTTGTACGTTTGAACTCGCAGCCCAAACTAAAATTACACTCGCTGTAATAATAGTGTGCGTGAGCGTAAAGTGGTCGACCACGCTCCCGTCTGAGCTATGCGGGCTATACATATTTCGCAATACATACTGTGGTGAAAACCTAATGCGCTAATGGAAGTCACGTAATCGCAGAAAAGGTAAATATTGCGGGTCTCACTTTATTTACATATAATAATTAAAACTTTTTTTTCTGTCAAACTCACGAATGCATTCCTACATACTTCTTAGGGTCTATCCTCATGTTTTCATGTATACATTTCACTGAATAAAAGTCAGCCAGTTATTTGGTTATGCTCAATATCTGCTTACTTACGGACAGTGTCCCTTTAAGCATCTAATCTGGATTGCAAAGGTTATCAAAAAGTTGCCTTAGTACAAAAATGGCATAATATATGCGAACAATATATATAAAAAAAATATATAAAAATAAAACTTTTTCCTACCTTAAATACACATGAATAAAATAATTGTGTGCAAGTCCTTGTGTTTAGTTTTAATAACCTATGCCCTAACATCGTACTAGGGCCTTTATAGTGATAAGCTTTTGATGTAAAAAAAAAATAAATAAAAAAATACCTACCTACATGTACCTACCCACCCTCAAAATTCTGGGTAGGAGCACAGCAAACAAACAATTTTTTATTGATGGCCTAATTGTTTGTAATTTTGCTTTACAGTGTGGAATTATATGTATTAAATAACCTTTCACTTTCCTTGTCTTACAAAGAATTGGTGCACCTTTCAACATATAGGTCGATTACATTGTGGCATGGTCAAGTGTTGGTTGTTTTAATTTGTATTCAACCTTTTGTGCCCATTAAAAATTGTATTATTAATAATCTATCAAAAATGCAGAAATTAAAAAGAGGTCAACATTTTCACACAGTTTTATAACACTTGGTATATTTGTATATAACAACAAAGACCAATTTCTTTTCACTCAAATTTAATGAAAACAAAATCCAAATGTTAAAATCCTCACTTGCCGGCAATCACACGCTTGCTGCTGATTACAGGATAAAAGTCCTTTTCAATTTGATAAAATCCAATGATGAAAGTTATTGTTGATTATTTTTGAGGACGGAAGAGGTGGGTTAACAAAGGGCCACCAGAGTCAACACAAACAGCTGCTCCAACAAACATGTGTACACAATCAAATAAAACCACAGCCACTGCACATTGCAAGGCATCAGAGTAACTTAAGACCTGTGTCTGCTTTTTAAAGCAGCTTGACATATTACTGATTCGAGTAATGTATAGAGGAGGGTGTATTTGAAATATTCGAAAGTCTACACCATTTGTGTGCCACTCATTAATTAAATATACTTATGACTTTATTCCATTTCTACGAACTTCCCAATCCAGTGCAATAGATTTATACATATTGACTTCAACAAAATGGAATACTCCTATACCATGTATACCCAGCTTTTCACAAGTCACAATTAAGGGATCCGACATCACTTTAAATAAAAACCATTGACATTAAGTGATCATATTTTACTTAACGGTTTCAGATGTCACATAAAGGCGTATATTTACACCTTATCAAATACACTTTATATATCAGAATGGTGCAATTCATTTTAATATTGCACAAATGACTGAAATAGTTGCTCATATACACGAGTATATCATGAATAGGAAAGACTTCACCGACGTGGCGGATGGTTAGAGTCGCTGACTCGAAATCACTTGCCCCTCACTGCTGTGGGTGTTCGAGCCTTCATGGGACCAGGAAACTATCCATCTACCGTATTTTCTCTATTAGTAGCCTCTTCCCTAACAGAAGCGCCCCCACCTGTTTTTTGAAACCTTACCTTCTTCAAAAATTCAAAAGTTCCAAAATAACACACAATTTTTTCGTCTTTACCGCTAATGGATTTGATTACGGGAGTTTTTTTTACCACGACACCGGTATGGTCTATTAAAGCTTAAAGCACTATCATCAATACAAATTACCGCTTTTATTTATCACCTTTCTTTCAATTTATTACTTATTTAATCTTTTAAGTTTTATTATTATTTAATTTATATGCAACCAACCCATGTTGTTCACTGTACATACTGTATCATACAGATGCAGAGTGATGACAGTGTCATACTCAGTATATTGTCGGGTTTAGTCAATACTGGTGTCACAGTAAAAGATCGCGCAGACACTACTATTGAGGAAATACGCTAGCTTGCGGAACGTTGGTGGTTCTACCCTGGCGCCAGTGGAAAAATTGACCAGAAGGGTACCTAGGGTCTTCCTCCACCAATGAAAGATGGAAAAGTCGCCACAGGACCTTTAAATAGCTGTTGATACGACTATAAAATCCACTTCAGTTCATTCTCTTTAATTGTATTAAATAACATCAGCACTTTTGCTGTATACCTTTCTGGTGAAACACTGTCACATACTGTGTGACATAGCTACAGTGGTTAAATCAGTCACATACTGTGTGACATAGCTACAGTGGTTAAATCAGTCAACTGAGATATTTCATTCAGAACAAAAAATGGTGAATAATTAAATAGTGACTTGTTTATTACATAACTGTAACATGTAGTGACAATAACAATGTCAAACGTGTGAAAAGAGAACAATCCAATAAATTATTTCTGCAAGTTGTAAAAGTGTGACAGAAATGAGAAATGTACCTCATATATTATATTATATAGTAAAGTCATCTTCAAATGTATTAAAGTCATCTTCAAGAATGAACAGATTTACTGATTATGTTTGTATATAATAGATTTTGCAAAAATATGGTTGTTGATTACAAATTCTCATGAATATTTATAAGTAGCACCAATTGCAATGCCACGGTCCAGTACTTGTCAGAAAGGCAAATCCAAACTAGATGTTTGTTTTGTCAACAAAAGCTTCTGAATCTGAATACCTTACCTCAACCTTACACCTTGGATTATAAGAACAAATAAAGGTAGCAACTGTGACAAATCATCGGTTGGAACGCCATAATGATCCAGTTTAATAAATCAATTTTAAAATAGAATAGTCATAAATATTAATGCTGTACGAACTTGATAGGAAACTGATCAGTCTACAAGAAGTAAGGCGAAAAGCTCAGTGTCAACAATGAAAAGTCAACACAGATTACAGAGGCACTTTATGTGCTCACAATAATGTATGTATGTTGTAAAATTTCAGTGACAGACCTTGTCTTTATTATATATATATATTCTGTATGACAATGTAATTAAAATGTAACAAATGTCATTCTTTACTTTAATACTGGGTAGGCAAGTTCATCAAAAGTTACTAAATGGTCCATTGTTTTTTTTCCACAGTAAGTGTGACCTACACATGTACTTCAAATAAGAGGTCAAATTTCATGTTTTTTACACTAACAGGGTACAGTCAGGTGTAATTTTTACCCTACTCAGATGAGGCTGCTTCTAAATACTGAAAAAGGGATCCCATGGAATCAACAAACACAAACAAGACAGAAAAGTAGCAGACTCGGTTGTATCGACTCTGTTCATGATCAAATGTTCAAATATTTTTCACTTTAGCAACCTTGTTTTCTGGGAACATGCTCAACCAGTTGGCAGTAGCCTGAAACATGTCACCTACCTGCGTCACCTGTAAAATACAACTGGAAACAACACTTTCCAGAATTATATACATGTACAAAACAAATTACCTCCAGTAATGAAGTTCAAATCCCGGACATTGAGTTCCACACCTGCTACATGCCTTGCCTTTACCAACAAACAAACCACCCGGGTGCCTAGTCTGAAATCAGAACCATTCTAGTTATTGTTTCCGTTAAAACAATTATTTGATTGTAAAGAGTAGTTATAAACACGAAACAGACAGCTAAGACAGGACATATTTTTATTTGAATTATGGAAGAACTACTCAAATCCAATCTACTGATTCCTCTGCGAGGGTCACCATCCGTTTGCGAGGCTATACACGTGAAACCCATTCTTTTTAAGACTAACTGTTACTCAACATAATTATAAATTATTTGAATATTATGAGCAGCAAAGTTTCAGTTTAAGGATTTAGGGTGTAAATCGGCTAGACTGTAGAATTAGTCAGCCACTAATTTTTCCTAACATGCGCATGGTTTAGATTAGTTATGGTAGGGTCATGAATGGGCTTTAGGGAAACGGTTGCGGTAAGCATCAGTAATTTGAGTTAAGGTAGGGTTTGGGGTTATTAAGTGCTCCATTTAAATTACTTGCGGATCAATTTGAAAATTACTATCTCTCTATCTATTAATACTGCATCACCCCCTTTTGGGTATTATGTGCAGGCTTCCCTTGTAGAACCAGTACTAAGCAATGTGGATAAAGTGTCTTGCTCAAGGACACAACGAACATGGTGCGGAGGAGGATCAAACCGAGGATCCTCTGATCTCAAGTTCGGCACTCTACCACTGAACCATGAACGCCACACTCCGTCTTTACACCAAATTCATGACTTGACAATGTACCGAGAGAGACCCTGGTACGTTATCCTGCCAAGAATCAATCCGTGGTGTGCAAAACCACAGAAAATTGCATCTTTTTATTATTACCTTCTATTATTTATTAATATTATGTCAATGGCAAATATTCTTTAATATGTTTGTCAATATGATTTTGAAAAGCCAACACTTTAATCAATCAAAACAAATTTCATTCGGAACGAGACAAATATCTTGTCAATAACGACTGTAAATTAAAAAAACACATTCAAATCACCCGTCTCCACGGTACCAGTGAGCATATAAAGTACTTGTTCTATGCTAGCTAAATTAAAAGAACAATTATGTGTCGGTACCATGATATTGTCTCCCTCGGCCTGCCTCCCTCGCCCCGGAGAGCAGGGAGAACCACACGTCGCCATCTCTTGATCTTTCCTTTATCCTGCACGGGTGCACCTGTAAAATCCTTTATATAATTCCAACACAGAACAGATTAGAAAACACACAAATTACACTTCACCCATCGCCTGATTACGGTTCCTCACAAATTATACAAATTCACAATCAACGATTTATAGAGGGTGATTTAGATTCGAACATGTTAAGATCTTATTTACAACTTACACGCGCCAAACAACTTTTCAATTAAAACGTAAATCTACTGGCCAATCAGTATATGTTAACAATGAATGCATTGTTTCAATAAAATCCTTTTTTCAAGTCGAAAGCGGAAGTAAAACAACATCAAAGTAAAACAAATTTGCCTTTTTACACACCAATTCAAGCGTCCCACGATTGTGTTTTCAAAATGTGCCCAAAACTGACTTAGCCCCGCCTCCAGACTTACCCTTTGAAAATTGTTGGCAGGTGCTCGGATAAACACGCGCTGTTTTTATGACGTCAGAATGATTGACAGGACATTTTGTTTCTGTCCAGGGTTGTGTCCCTTCATTTTATAAACATGTTTATTTGCCGGGATATTTTTCGGCATTCAGTTAAGGCTCCAAATTATTTTGTTACAAATCTCTGTTAAGGATGTTGGCCGGGCAAGTTTTGACATATTCAAGTCTAAACATTTTATTTTTTAAATCATAGTTTTATTTGACGACAGAATTGTTTCATTTTTTCCATTCTAGTAGATATGGATATAATGTAGGATTTAAGATGGTAACATACCAAATTTAAGATGGTAACATACCAAATTTTAAGCAAACATTTTTTTTCATATTTTTTCCGTCATTTGTGCTAATTTTTTGTTGTCAACAAAATAGGGTGTATGGGAAGCTCTGAGTAGAATTTATCCTTTTGCTATAGAATAAATCAAATAGATTTTAGTTTTTCAGTAGTGGAATACATATATAAAAGTAGATACTGAGCTAATTTTATTTTCGATCTCCATGTCAATATTGCGTGTACAGTAGTTTACGTTGAAAATGTCAAAATAACTCTAAAATGGGTGTAATTTGAAGAATTTTTAATAAAAAATCATTAGAAGCCTGGTGACATATATATTTTTACTTGTTTTGAAAGAAATGTCATAGGACCTTGACATATACAGGTTTTAAAAAAAGCTGATCATTAGAACATCATTTTTTATCTTGAATTATTTTTTCGGTAAAAACAAAAGTGGGTGGGGTACGGTCCGTATATTCATAATTTTGATAGAGCATCATCAAAAAAAACTGACCAATCAGTGACCAGAAATAAGAACTAACCAATACATTCTGGTAGGTGATAAACTCGGTCTTTATCCTTGATGTTCAACCAAATTTACTGTTAAAATTAAGGTATCTAAGGTGTGATTTTTATAAAACCCTGCATATTTCAAGCACATTCATGCAAATTAATTCAATATATGTATCTTTTAAAATCAAAATCTTCAAAATTATCATCTTTTTACTCTGCCAAAGATTTTTATTTTACTATAGAACCTAAGGATAAAAACCGAGTAACACAAGTTTTATCACATACTGAAAATAAAATGAAATCTCAACATCTCTGCAATGCAAAATTATGAATATGTTTGCTTTTTAAAGTAAAAAGACGAATGAGGATTACAATTGTTTTTGTATGATTTGAAAGATATGTATATATGCAATCGAAAATTAATTGTTGTTTTTCAATAAACTTAATGTTATGAAAACAATTGTGAAAATGTTCAGTGACTATATTTTTCCTCTTTTTAGTGAAATTTTGAAGTTAGAATTATGTGCCTTCTTCAATGACGTCTAGTGGGAAAAAAAGTGTGGTGACCTAGCCTTTTTTTGATAATTTAGAATCTAAATTATACCAAAGAAGCTTTAAATATGAATTTTAAAAAAATCTCATCACTACGTCCTTTCCCAGCCAACCTCCTTAAATCGTTCCGAGCGCAAACCCAGCTGAGTGTCCTAGTTTACATTTGTGCCATGTGAACAGGATATTTACCACTAGCGGATCCAGGGGGGGGCGCGGGGCGCGCGCCCCCCCTAAAAATTCCGGATCATACATGTATGTCCATGTTACTGTAGATATAATATCAAACAATTTCGATGCACGCCCTCAGCATTAAAAAATTTCTCGCTCGCTTCGCTCGCTCTAGGCATAATGACTAATGAGTGGTTTAATTAACACATTGTTAAATCCTTTTATTTGAAAACGGACTTTTTTTATTCATACATGTCCATGTTACTGTAGATAAAATATCAAACAATTTCGATGCACGCCCTCAGTATTTATTTTTTTTCGCTCGCTTGACGCATAATGGCTAATGAGTGGTTTAATTAACAAATTGTTAAAACCTTTTATTTTAAAACGGACTTTTTTATTCATACATGTATGTTCATGTTACTGTAGATAAAATATCAAACAATTTTGATGCACGCCCTCAGTATAAAAAAAATTCTCGCTCGCTCTACGCATAATGACTAATGAGTGGTTTAATTAACACATTGTTAAATCCTTTTATTTGAAAACGGACTTTTTTTTACTCTTACATGTATGTCCATGTTACTGTAGATAAAATATCAAACAATTTCGATGCACGCCCTCAGGATAACAATTTTTTTTCGCTCGCTCGACGCATAATGGCTAATGAGTGGTTTAATTAACACATTGATAATTCCTTTTATTTGAAAACGGACTTTTTTACCCTATCAATGCACTACCGCAACCGTTTTATGAGGCTAGAAACGGACCCGAAAATTTACCAAAATCTAACGCCCCCCCTAAGCTGAAATCCTGGATCCGCCCCTGTTTACTGTTGGAGACTGTTTTGCTGACATGTTACTACATTATAAAAAAAAGGTCAAGGTTATATTATGGCTCAAACGTCATTTTTGAGTCGTACAAATTTACATTTATGAAATGTATTCATTTCTTCATAACACCGTGGATATATTAACACCACACCAATATTTACTGAACCAAACAGCTAAGCAGCACCATGCTCGCTAAAATGCTTAGTGCAATCAGGGAGTACGTTCTCCCTATAACGTACTCCCTGGTGCAATTCATAATTTTTCATTGCAGAGATGTTGAGATTTTATCTTATTTTCAGTAGGTGATAACATTTGTGTTACTCGGTTTTTATCCTTAGGTTCTATAGTAAAATAAAAATATTTGACCAAGTAAAAAGATGATAATTTTCAAGATTTTGATTTTGAAAGATATGTATGTTGAATCAGTTTGCATGAATGTGCATGAAATATGCAGGGTTTTAAAAGAATTACATTGTAGATACCTTAATTTTAACAGTAAACTTGGTTGAACATCGAGGATAAAGACCGAGTTTATCACCTACCAGAATGAATTAGGTAGGTCTTATTTCTGGTCACTGATTGGTCAGTTTTATTGATGATGCTCTATCAAAATTATGAATACAGCGAGGATAAATAAACGCTTATACACACATAAGCAGCACCAGTAGACAATACCTTTAAAGGGGTTGATGCACTATTTTCAAACAATATTTATTTCAAAGGGCTCTGAAAAATTTGGAAAAAAAACTATAAAAAATGCAATAAAAAATAAAGGAGGTATGACCTATTCAAAATTTGCAAATAAACATGGCTCTTTGAACATCTTCGAATGATGACGTCATCGCGCCTTTTTACCATATACAGCATACTGATTAAATGTCTTTTAAAGCAAAGAAAATCACTGGAAATGAAAAATAAGCATACAATTCATACATTTTACATCGGTATATATTTTTTTTAATCAATTTGCAAAGATTTTCTCTGCTTTATTATATAAATGGCCGCCTCCATTTATGTTCTTTGCAAATTTCTAATAGGCCATATCTCATTTATTTTTCATGGTATTTTGATAATTCTTTCAATTATTTTTAAGGTTGTCTGAGAGCCCTTTTAAATAAATCTTGTTTGAAAATAGAGCTCAAACCCTTTAATGTATGAACTTATTATATGCTGACTTGTACCGTTGGAGACAGGTGATTTGAACGATTTTTTTAAAATTACAGCCGTTATAGATATTTGTCTCGTTCAGAATGAAATTTGTTTTGATTTATTGATTGTTATTATAGAGATATTAAAGGTATTGTCTACTGGTGCGTTAGCTGTTTGGTTGGGTATATAACATTAAAGGGGATGATGCACTCTTTTTAAACACGCTTTATTTTAAAGCGCTCTAAAAAACTCGAAAAAAGCTGAAAGAAATATCAAAATGCCATGAAAAATACAGCAGATATGACCGATTGAAAATTTGCAAAGAACATAAATGGAGGCGGCCATCTTGGAACGATGACGTCATCGCGCCGTTTTATTATATACAGATGTAAAATGTATAAATTGTATGCCTATTTTTCATTTGCAGTGATTTTCTTTGCTTTAAAAGACATTTTATCGCTATTCCATATATGGTAAAAAGGCGCGATGACGTCATCGTTCAAAGTTGGCCGTCTCCATTTATGTTTCTTTGCAAATTTTCAATAGGTCGTATCTCCTTTAGTTTTCATGGCATTTTGATATTTCTTTCAGTTTTTTTCAAGTTTTTTAGAGTCCTTTAAATTAAACCTAAGCTTGTTTGAAAATAGCGCATCAACCCCTTTAACGTCCCACACAGTAAAAGTCATAGTTTCAGTTCCACGTTTCATTTTTTATCTTACTATTCCCAATAATCATTTCATCACCTAGCTACAAAGGCAACACATGTGTGTGCCGGAGAGATGGATATGTAGATTTGTGACATTTTTTACAAAACATGTTAACATAGGGAGTAAGTATATATATATGTTAACACAAGCTCTTAAAGAAACTAACCTGCCAAATAACGTCAAAATTGCACTACAACATCGTTTATCAAAACTCTATCCAGGTGTTCAGGTCAGATACAAGTAATAGTGTATTTGTGCCGATTAAAGTATAGGAGTTTCATAGGTTCTTAAAATACCCGTGATTGAATCTGCGTAAAATGAATTATGAGTTGGTAACTCTTTTAATTTGACGCTCCAGTTTTGGGGTTTGATCTGGCTGGTTAAATCCATTTATATTGTGTATATAGAGTTTGAATTCTCAAAATATGTAAGTTATATATATATGTACCTCATCGTCAGTAGGTCTAAAAAGGTATCTTGTATAATTTGGCAGTTGCTGGCCGGATATCTACTTATTAAAAGCGGACTGACAATATCACCGACAAAAATGTTTCCTGTACATCACAATGCATTATAGGCTATGATTTATATCACAGACCTAATAACAATTAATAATATTTATTAATATGTCTGTGTTTATATTGAATAACATGATTTTTATATACATATTCCCTTTTCCTTCTTCGGTCATACATCATTCTGTATCGACGGTCAAACATCATTCTATATCGACGGTCAAACATCTTTCTGTGTCGACGGTCAAACATCCTTCTGTGTCGACGGTCAAACATCTTTCTGTGTCGACGGTCAAACATCATTCTGTGCCGACGGTCAAACATCATTCTGTGCCGACGGTCAAACATCCTTCTGTGTCGACGGTCAAACATCCTTCTGTGTGGACGGTCAAACATCATTCTGTGTGGACGGTCAAACATCCTTTTGTGTCGACGGTCAAACATCATTCTGTGTCGACGGTCAAACATCCTTCTGTGTCGACGGTCAAACATCCTTCTGTGTCGACGGTCAAACATCATTCTGTGTCGATGGTCAAACATCATTCTGTGTCGACGGTCAAACATCATTCTGTGTCGATGGTCAAACATCCTTCTGTGTCGACGGTCAAACATCCTTCTGTGTCGACGGTCAAACATCCTTCTGTGTCGATGGTCAAACATCATTCTGTGTCGACGGTCAAACATGACGGTCAAACATCATTCTGTGTCGACGGTCAAACATCCTTCTGTGTCGACGGTCAAACATCCTTCTGTGTCGACGGTCAAACATCATTCTGTGTCGACGGTCAAACATCATTCTGCGTCGACGTTCAAACATCATTCTCTGTTGACTTATGAAACTAGATTATCATTTCGACAGTCAGGTATACAGCATGTTTCAAAAGATCAAAAACAATTTATTCCATTTTATATTGAGGCAACCTATATAACGTCTGCATAGAAACAAGGATTTGTACAATATTGACGTGTGTGTGTGTGTGTGTAATTCTAAGGTTTATAGTCCCTCCGCCAACGAACACGTCAAGGTATACCTGACGCGATGGGCACAATAGAGTCTGGACTTTGTACAATATTGACAAATCCTTGATAGAAACAAGTGTTGCATGAAGGAAATTTCATCTATTGTAACTTTTTACCATATTTGTGATGAATATTCACCGAATACAGTCTGTTGATTCTTTCGCCACAGTTTGATCTTCCTTGTCAATTTCCAAAACCGGTGTATAGTGCTTATTATGAAAATCAGCGAGTCTGTGAGCCGTTAAATAACAATTTATTACCCTCCAAAGCTTCACACATTCACATCAAGGGGAGTAAATCTTACTTTACAAAAAAACGTGTCTTATCAGTGTTACCTCCTCTTGGCTTCTGGTATACAGTAATTCACACAAAGTGGTGGCAGTGGTGGTGGAAGGACGTGCTTTTATACGCTCTTAAACTTTTAACTTTTTAAACAACTTTATTCTTAAAATTTTAAAATTTACCTACGGGTAAAGGTGGTAAGGGTGTTCATAAACTTGTACGACAGCTTACGGCTGCTCCTAGACTCGAAAGTAGTAGCAATTTCTCAGATATTTGAATGACCTCCAAAAATTTGACGACGTGCCGTGGCCGCCATATTGGAAATTTTGCAAACTTTGACTTTTAAATGTTTTAAAACAACTAAAGGACCGTTTTTATACTACATGAAAGATATTTTATGGTTTTAAAACTACAATAGTTTGTCTTGAGAGACTTTTAAATTAATTTTAAAAGACATTTATCATTGTTTTGTAACTGTAAACTTTTGGTCTGACTGGTGCGGTGCAGTGGATCCCTGGCCTGGGGAGGTTCATGGTCCCGGTGGGTCTATAATATGAGTAGACCTCTGAGCATTGAGCGGGTCATGGGAGGCGACGGAGCGAGCGACAACTCAACGAAAAATTATGAGCTGAACATTTCCAGAAGTCTGGCAAAAAAACTTCGAGCAACAAAGAGGGTCGAGAGCGTGGAATTCACGTTTACTTCGGGGGGGGATTGTGATAGAAGCGGATGCGGCGACGTTTGAACTCACCAAGGAAGCTGCGTTGATATATTACAGCGATCATGCGAACGCTGAGGTTAAAACTAACACGGATAGAGCGGGCAATGTGATTGAACATATAATAAAGATAGAGGGGGTTTACACCTTGAATATTTATACTACAACCAGTAAATTAATGGTCAATGGGAAAAATCCAGAAACTTTCTTGAATAATGATGCTGAAAATATAAATAACTTAATAAGTCTGGCAACACTAAATGGCCAACCGGTAAATGTGACCAAGTTAAATGCTCTGTTTGCACAAGAGATTCAAAAACATCTACCTCCCAAAGGTTATAATAATAATAAAACCAAAGCAATTGAATCGGTCGAGATTAAACTCTGCACCGGTTGTAATAAAAATGTTCGCTCCAAAGGCGTCCTGTGTGAAACTTATAAACATTGGGTGCACTACAAATGTGAAGGTATATCCCCAGATGAAATTCCAAACATTGAAAAAAGTGACGAGGCCTACATCTGCAAGTCTTGCTCCAAGGTTGCTGACAAGCCAATACCGAACGTAACACCACCAAAATCGAAAAAAACAGTACTTCAACTTCCTGCGTTGACAACCTTCTCGCATGATGATGACGAAACACAGTTAAAAAGCATCCTGAATGATGAGCCGTTGGCAACCGAAAGATCTCCAATTCCCAGCTCTAGTCCCTCACATCTCTACAATTCAGCTCCCGTCGAGGTGGTGAATGAAAAGTCGAGGAAAAAGTCACTTACAGCTCAAATGAATAAAGAAACTAACGGTATTCCTAACCCAGAAATTAAGTTGAGTGAATTAAGAACAAAAGAAATAAAATTAAAGAAACTAGAAGAAGAACTTAAAATGAAAGAAAAGCAAATTTTAGAAAAAAACTCTAACAATCTAACGCTAGTAACATACTGTGAAAGACTGGAAAACCATAACAAAGAACTAGAGAAAACGGTTAAATCTTTAACCGAAAGAATAGAACATATTGAAAATAAAAATGGTCAAGGCCAAGGTCAGCAACCTGTGCTTGTCAGCGGCCTTGGAGTATCTGCAAACTCATCTGGCACAGACAATACCGTCAGGGCAATCCATGAGCGGGTAACTAAATTCGTCCTCAGGCAGATAGAAAAACAGCTGGACAAACTGGAGATGGACTCAACGGAAGAACCAGCCAACAGAAACTCCCGAACTTTAATGTCGCTATGGAAAACAAAGAGCAAGTCGAACCAGAAGTTATTAATCTCGATCCTGAAGATGAAAACTTAAGGTCAACAGAAACAGTCAGTGTTCCAAGAAATAAACTCCATGAAGCCCTTAAAGGTAGAAGCATTTATTATGAGAATACAACGCAGCCCCACTGTAATATCCACATAAACCAAGGTCAAGGTCGGCAACCTCCTCCGGCCATAGGAGCTCTACAACCTCCTGGTCAAGGTCGGCAACCTCCCCCGGCATGGGGAGCTCTACAACCTCCAGGCCAATGTCGGCAACCTCCCCCTGCTGGGGGAGCTCCACAACCTCCAGTCCAAGGTCGGCAACCTCCCCCTGTTGGGGGAGCTCCACAACCTCCAAGTCAAGGTCGGCAACCTCCCCCTGCTGGGGGAGCTCTACAACCTCCAGCTCAAGGTCGGCAACCTCCCCCCGCCGGGGGAGCTCCACAACATCCAAGGATTAACGAACATACAACAGGAAGCCTTCAGGCACAGTCTGACAGACATACTGGTATCCAAACACAACCTTTTTTATGGCGTCGCCCAGAGCCGGCCAGAATACCGTAGGACAACAATCCTCCAGCACAAAAATTAACATTGTATCATATAACTGTAAAAACATTAAAACTAGTTGTCATACTGTAAAAACACTTGCAAAAGACTATAATGTGATTTTAATACAGGAACACTGGTTATTTCAGTGCAACCTACATATACTGGGTGAAATTAGTCAGGACCTTAATTTTCAAGGGAAATCATGTGATATGTTTGACCCAATACAACCATCTCAACTACCGCGTGGATTTGGTGGTGTCGCAGTCTTATGGAGTAAGAACATTGACCATCTTATCAACACACTGGATGATGGAAATGAGAGAATACAGTGCATTGAACTTTTGGCAGATAATAACCAAAAAATTTTGATTGTGTCGGTGTATTTACCATCCAATGGTAAAAGTGACTCATTAACTGAATTCCAAAAATGTATTGATATATTGAATGAGATTTGTATTAAATTCGGAGGGACGCATGATATTATCATCGGTGGCGATATAAATGAAGATTTGAACTTTATACAATCAAAAAGAGCGCGTTGTCTGGAAAAACTTTTGCATGACCACAGTTTGACATATGAATGTATTGGAAAAACATATATAACCCCACAGGGCATAGACTGCACTGAAATAGACTACTTCCTAGTTAATTTGGTAAACAGCTCAGCCTTAACTACAAGAAGCATTTTGAATGAATTTGTACCAAATTGCTCGGATCATCACCCTATTGCACTAGGCATTGAATATGAAGTTACAATCAAGCGAACTGATGTATCCAACATCTCAAAAACTATAGTTAAACGTATAAATTGGGATAAAATAGATAAAGAAAGTTATCAACAAAAAGTTAATACAGCGATTCTCAAAAAAATTGTGATTTTTAGACATAAACATATAAATATTGATGATAAGATAATTAATATGAATGAAATACTTAAGCATTCTGCGAGGGAGTGTGTTCCTAAAAAGAAACATTTGAAATCGAACCCAAAACTGGCTGTGTGGAACTCTAGGATAGCCAATTGTTTAGGGCTGATGAGACAATCAGTTTTTAACTGGGCACAAGATGGGAAACCATGTGATCCACATAATAACTCTGTGATCCAAAGGAAAATTGATAAGAAGCAATTCAGACAGGAAGTCCGTAAAGAACAAGCTCGACGTAGTGAAATGGATAAAGATGAAATTTTATCGACTAAGTTTAAAAATCCAAAACTCTTTCACAAACTCATCAATAAGGAAAGAAAAATAAAGAATTCATTCATAGAAGACCTACATGTAGGCAATGATACATATTCGGGTGATCAAGATATTGTAGCTGGATTCCAGAAGCATTTTGAAGCATTGGCTCAACACTCTGAAAACATAAACTTTAATTCTTCTTATAATAATACAGTTAAGACTGAGGTCGAAAGCTTAGAACATATGGCAATCTCGCGGGATGTCCCACCAGTCTCGATAGAAGAACTGAATAAAGCCATGAAACACATTAATAAAGGTAAATCTGCTGATTACTACGGCATGTGCATTGAACATTATGTGCACAGTGGTGAAGTTGTGTTTTTTATACTTCTTGACATTGTGAACGTTATCTTCAGCACTGGAGAAGTCCCGGCGTCGTTGAAAATTGGACTTTTGTCCCCCATATTCAAGAATAAGGGTAAACAAACAGTTTCTACCAACTATAGAGGTATTACGGTTCTCCCAGTTATCGAAAAAATTATAGAGGCTGTATTGAAATATAGATTATCCCACTTATTGGAGGAATCCCAGAGCGCTTTCCAAAGAGGGTTCACTTCCGGAACATCTCCGCTTCACGCAGCCCTAATTCTAGAAGAAACCGCAAGGATTAATATGGACAAGAAGACCAACTGTAATTACATTTTTCTGGACGCCAAGGCTGCATTTGATGTGGTGGATAACGCTCATATGATGCGGAGAGTGTATTACTCCGGTATCACCGACAAACATTGGTCGATAATTAACAGTTTACATACAGATACTTGTAGTATAATTAAGTGGAAATCTATTAGGTCTGAACCTTTTAAAATACAACAGGGAGTTCGTCAAGGGGGAGTAATCAGCACAGACTTGTACAAATCTTACATAGACCCATTGTTACACAGACTTGAAGACAGTGCCAAAGGACTATATGTCGGTAATCTCAACTGTTGCGCAAGCGCCTGTGCGGATGATGTGGCCCTTATTAGTAATGAAGACTCAGATACACAGCTGTTGATTAACATTGCTGAAGACTTTGCAAACCGTGAACGTTATGTATTACAACCTAGTAAAACCGAGGCTTTGAAATTTATTACAAGCAAGAAGAAAACTTTCTCTAGTGAACTATTCTTTGAAATATATGAAAATAAAATTCCAAATGTAGAATACAGTACACATCTCGGTATAAAGAGAGCCAAAACTTTGAAAGATACTATAGACATAAATGTGAATAATAATATACAGAAGGCGCGTAGAGCCTTGTACAGTTTAATGGCAAGTGGTCTTCATGGTAATAATGGTCTCGATCCGGAAACCTGTCTTCATCTCGTCCAAGTGTATGTGCAGCCAATTTTGTTATATGGCTTGGAAATACTACTACCAAAAAGTAAGGATCTTGATAAATTAGAAACATTTCAAAAGACGACTCTTAAACAGATCTTATCTGTCCCAGTAAATACAGCGGACTCGGCGGTATACTTATTATCCGGATTTCTCCCGATAGAGGGGCAAGTGGACAAGAAAGCATTGACTCTATTCCGTAATATTTGTGCACAAAACGATAATGCTTTGGAAAAGAAATTAGCGATCAGACAACTTTCACTAAACATTCAAAACAGCAATAGCTGGTTCATCGAAATAAAAAGACTTGCTTGGAAATATGACATCATTGATCCAAAAACTTTATTGAATGATCCTATGCATAAATTTAGATGGCAAAAATATATAAACCGTGCCGTAAATAAATATTGGATTGATAAAATCGAAACTAGAGTGCAATATTACAAAAGTCTTCAATACCTGAACCCGGAATATCTACCGGGGAAACCTCATCGGATACTGAGAGTACCTCTGAAGTCGTCCAAAGATATGCTGAGGATTCCTATACAGTTAAAACTCTTGTGTGGAGGCTATATTCTTCAGGATTCCAGGGCTAGGTTTAACCAAAACCAAGTTGACGCTGCATGTCGGTTGTGTTGGTTAGAAGACGAAACACTGGAACATTTTATTCTGAACTGTGGTGCCTTGCACAGTCTCAGACAACAAATTTTATGTGATATCAGTCATGAACTTGAAGAATTAGGATTTTCCGACTTCAATGTACTGTGTGCCAAGCAGAAGATACAGTTACTTTTGGACTACACAAACTTCCCATCCCTGAGATCCATTGCACCCCCCCTGTTACAAAACTTTGAGTTTCAAGTTAGAAGGTTGCTATACAGCTTGCATATAACCCGATACAGACTTTTAAAAATTGTTTTAAACACATAGAGTGGGACAGTAACCACTGAGTGAATGCATTAATTGTGGTGTTAAACACAATCTTAATATAAACTGCTGTGAAAATATTAGCGTAGCGTATTCTCGGTGGTGGATTGGACTGTTCCATTATTCATATATATTCGGGTGGAGGAATTATACTACGTCGACAGACGGTTCTCCTTTCAAGGAGGTTTCGAGAGAACAACAACAACAACAAGTGGCCATTTATATCAGACCATAAACGACAAATGTTGTGATTTGTGCCACAAGTGTTACTTTCTTATTCTTTCATATGTACTTAGAGGTTATTAACTGGGGTAGGTGTGCCTCTTTGTGATATTGGCCCGAGATAGCCACATTTTTAAATGAAACATGATCTCCTCATTCCCATATTATGATTAAGGCCTTAAAGGCCAGGGTTGAGTATTAAAAAAAAATGGCTCCAGAGAAACTTTTCTGATCATTTTTTTTTGGATTATGCTGCTCAGAGAGGTTTAATCATGGATTTCTAAATAATAAAGCAGTTTTAAACCATAAAATGTGGCATGTGTAACCAAAACAATATTATTTTGGATATATATATATTGCGCAAAAAAAAAATTAATTTCTACATTATCGGTGAAAGACTGGGATTTCTCGAGTGAAAGAATATTCATATTCGCTAAATATTAATAACTAAGTTAACTCCGAACACAAAAATAGCTAACTGTGACATTGAACATGACGTCAATAAAGTGTTACTGACGTCGACATCATCCATCGATAACGTTCACTGAAGCGAACAATCGTGAACGCTCTGCCAATCCCGTCATTCCTCGGGATCAGTGTACGAGATGCAGTGTACGAGATGTTGCGAATGTGAAGCGAATAAATTAGGTTAACATTATACACAAAGCGATTTAAAAATGTAATAAAAAGATTATTTAACTGCTGGACTGCTGGGTTCGATTATATAGAAATCCTTCACTCAATGATAGTCGTGTTTGTTTTTTCACTCACTCGCATATGCTTGTTCGTGAAAAGTACAACACGTCTATCTTCTCGTGAAGGATTTCGCTATAATCGATCGTAGCATTTAAATGATCTCTATTTATCTACTTGTGTATTCTTTGTTTAAATACGACTTTATTTAGATCCATTTTTATTCATGGATATACAACGTATTACATCAATATACCTCAATCATAGGATGTGCCATTTGCAATAGGCAATTTGATACCTTGTTCCCAAGCCACCGATTCACCCCCTCAATTAAAATTATGCTGAAACGGTACTGAAGTAATCTTTGTAAGAAAATCGCCATAATGGTGACGTTTTTACCAGTGACTTTTTTATTCCACGGCCTTGACTTTGTCAGGTTTTTCTGTTTACGTTTGAGCTTGTAGAAGAATAGATATATTTCAAAAAGTGCATTGGTTTCGCAAATATAATTTAAGGATTAAAAGGTAGGAGAATATTTATTATTTCACATACATTTATTGTTTCGTGGATGACTTGTATTTGAAATGTAATTGAGACCCGAACGGCAGTACATAATATGGTTGTTGAAGACAGTTCGATCAAAAACAACGACGCAGTTGATAATGCAGATCTACAGTATAATTTAATATGTTAAATCCATCACACCATCGCCAAAAACATTTAGGTTCATAGACTTAGTATGGTCATCTTTTCGTTGGTAAACGAGTCAGCACTATCTTCGAATTACTGCGGTAGATTCATATGAAATTGACTGCCTTCTAATCCAAATTATCGTAGAACAGACCCAAAAATAAATGAATGTTTGGCCCTTGATCTATCTTTTTTCTTAATGGTCAAGAAAACAGTTCTGTATGCATCTTTAGTTCATCAGGTTGGTTTTCATGAGCCGTTCAACATCTCCGAGTCAGTCACACATTTTTTTCATGTTATATTTTGATTTAGACTGCATCATTCTTGTTTTTCATTATTCAATTGTATACAATTGGTAATCTTGACAGGGTAGCGAGCATTCTGGCTGCCATTTATGACCATTGCAGTTGTCGTTGGATGCACGTGTCGATGCACGATATGACTGGTTCGTGCTCGATAAGTAAAAGAAATATCTATAATTTAATGCTAAATGTATGTAACGCAGTCTAGATTTATGCGGTTTCGGCGCATCATATGTTTTTTTTGGCACTTCATGACATGTGACCCAGGAGTGGGGACAAATTTGACCCCAGAGTCACCATTTGAACAAACTTGGTAGAGGACCATAAGCTGATGGTCAATACAAAAAATCTAGTTCTTGTAATTTCAGAGAAGAAGATTTTTGAAACCTTTCCCTATATATGAGTCTATGTAAAACTGTGACCACGGTGGCTGGGCAAAATTTGACCCCAGGGTCACCATTTGAACAAACTTGGCAGAGGACAATAAGTTGATGGTAAATACAAAATATTAAACCTTTGGCTCTTATAGTTTCAGAGAAGAAGATTTTTGAATTTTCCCGACTAAATGACCGCTAAATGATCCGTGGTCTAGTTTCGTACGCAACTGCCGTTAGAGTTGTTGTTTACAGAGTGACTGTGTTTAGGCACGGGGTCTTCCGACTAAATATTTGGACCAGTTTTTCAACGTTTCGATGTCGATTTCTCGGTACTGTATTGAGCGATATTAAAATATATACCAATGTTGGACACCTTGAACACTTGGGTATAGGAGGCATGTAGAGTTAAATGATTTGTTCTTTTAATTTAAACACTATTCAGCATAGATTGAACTTAATGAGAATGACGTGTATGCCTAATTATTACCCTTCTATAATGTTCTATTCTATGATATGGCTGCTGGTCTCAGATGTCTTCCCAACTCATGTAGGACACTTTTGTTCGATTTCATCTGGTATTTAGCGACAAAGCACATGAGCCGGACCCCTATGGAAGTATGGATATTTTAAAAAGTGCATTGGTTTCGCAAATATAATTTAAGGATAAAAAGGTAGGAGAATATTTATTATTTCACATACATTTATTGTTTCGTGGATGACTTGTATTTGAAATGTAATTGAGACCCGAACGGCAGTACATAATATGGTTGTTGAAGACAGTTCGATCAAAAACAACGACGCAGTTGATAATGCAGATCTACAGTATAATTTAATATGTTAAATCCATCACACCATCGCCAAAAACATTTAGGTTCATAGACTTAGTATGGTCATCTTTTCGTCGGTAAACGAGTCAGCACTATCTTCGAATTACTGCGGTAGTTTACTGCGGTAGTTTCATATGAAATTGACTGCTTTCTAATCCAAATTATCGTAGGACAGACCCAAAAATAAATGAATGTTTGGCCCTTGATCTATCTTTTTTCTTAATGGTCAAGAAAACAGTTCTGTATGGATCTTTAGTTCATCAGGTTGAGCCGTTCAACATCTCTGAGCCAGTCACACATTTTTTTCATGTTATATTTTGATTTAGACTGCATCATTCTTGTTTTTCATTATTCAATTGTATACAATTGGTAATCTTGACAGGGTAGCGAGCATTCTGGCTGACATTTATGACCATTGCAGTTGTCGTTGGATGCACGTGTCGATGCACGATATGACTGGTTCGTGCTCGATTAGTAAAAGAAATATCTATAATTTAATGCTAAATGTATGTAACGCAGTCTAGATTTATGCGGTTTCGGCGCATCATATGGTTTTTTTGGCACTTCATGACATGTGACCCAGGAGTGGGGCCAAATTTGACCCCAGAGTCACCATTTGAACAAACTTGGTAGAGGACCATAAGCTGATGGTCAATACAAAAAATCTGGTTCTTGTAATTTCAGAGAAGAAGATTTTTGAAACCTTTCCCTATATATAAGTCTATGTAAAACTGTGACCACGGTGGCGGGGCAAAATTTGACCCCAGGGTCACCATTTGAACAAACTTGGCAGAGGACAATAAGTTGATGGTAAATACAAAATATTAAACATTTGGCTCTTATAGTTTCAGAGAAGAAGTTTTTTGAATTTTCCCGACTAAATGACCGCTAAATGATCCGTGGTCTAGTTTCGTACGCAACTGCCGTTAGAGTTGTTGTTTACAGAGTGACTGTGTTTAGGCACGGGGTCTTCCGACTAAATATTTGGACCAGTTTTTCAACGTTTCGATGTCGATTTCTCGGTACTGTATTGAGCGATATTAAAATATATACCAATGTTGGACACCTTGAACACTTGGGTATAGGAGGCATGTAGAGTTAAATGATTTGTTCTTTTAATTTAAACAATATTCAGCATAGATTGAACTTAATGAGAATGACGTGTATGCCTAATTATTACCCTTCTATAATGTTCTATTCTATGATATGGCTGCTGGTCTCAGATGTCTTCCCAACTCATGTAGGACACTTTTGTTCGATTTCATCTGGTATTTAGCGACAAAGCACATGAGCCGGACCCCTATGGAAGAATGGATATTTTAAAAAGTGCATTGGTTTCGCAAATATAATTTAAGGATAAAAAGGTAGGAGAATATTTATTATTTCACATACATTTATTGTTTCGTGGATGACTTGTATTTGAAATGTAATTGAGACCCGAACGGCAGTACATAATATGGTTGTTGAAGACAGTTCGATCAAAAACAACGACGCAGTTGATAATGCAGATCTACAGTATAATTTAATATGTTAAATCCATCACACCATCGCCAAAAACATTTAGGTTCATAGACTTAGTATGGTCATCTTTTCGTCGGTAAACGAGTCAGCACTATCTTCGAATTACTGCGGTAGTTTCATATGAAATTGACTGCTTTCTATTCCAAATTATCGTAGGACAGACCCAAAAATAAATGAATGTTTGGCCCTTGATCTGTCTTTTTTCTTAATGGTCAAGAAAACAGTTCTAAAATGCATCTTTAGTTCGTCAGGTAGGATTTCTTGAGCCGTTCAACATCTCCGAGCCAGTCACACATTTGTTTCATGTTATATTTTGATTTAGACTGATCATTCTTGTTTTTCATTATTCAATTGTATACAATTGCATTAATGTCCGTCCTCATCTTTGTATAGTCTTCTAATGATCTCCTGCATGCACAGTTCGTACCCAAAGGGATACCAACAATTTGTCTATTAACGGTGGTACCATACCTGACGAAAATATTATCTAATAGGAAGATGCTTCACAAACTTCATAGCAAGTCCACATAGTATAATTGTCTAAACTGCCGTTAGTAATAAACGCGTTAATACTATTACATGCCAAAATGTAGTATTTTCTCTAGCGAATGTTTTTTGAATAAGAGAAATTAGCTTGTCTTTAATAAGGTGATGTGGTAAGATTGTGTATATAGTGTAGAGAAGTCATAAGTGCTTATTGATGAAACTTGACCTTTATTGAACATTTTATCAAGAACGTCTCCTGAATTTTTTATATACCAACATAAATGAAAGACAAGAAGTTAAAAGTTTGGAGATGTTTGTTGTGGTGCAGGCACTAGAATTAGAAATAAAGCGAGCCTTATACGGATTTTTATGTAATTTAGGAATCCAGTACATGGTAGGCAGTTTATTTTGCTTATCGTTTACACCAGCCTTGAAAGTAGTGCAGCGAGTGATATGTGCGGAAACAACATCATCCTCAGTAGAATTAACTGGAGTATACGAATTGGTGCTGCCGAGTTCCAGAGATAAAACATTGACGTAATGTAGGCGTCAAACAATAATTACATTATTAGCTGCTTTATCTGCAGGAACTTAAACAAATTTATTATGAAATTCCTGAATTCCCGATTTTAAATTACGAAAGGAAAACCTAGGTCTCGGAGGAAGTAAAGAGGGGTTAGCATTATTATAGTTAGCATTAACTATTATTAGTTACCATTAACTAGCATTAGTTAGTTTACTTTCCCTTGAGGGCTGTCTGATGACATTTGGCAGGACTGAGGAGTATCCATTGTTTTAAGGCAGGTGGTTACACTGACATGTACTTCGCTGAATGTGCTTGTTTACACTGGGTTTATTTTTAATGAAGTGCTGGAATTAATTTATAAGCATAACCTACAGCTTCATCTGGCATATTCACTTGACATGCTTTAAGAGTTAAGATCAGTGCACAGAATGGATTATGTAAATATACATTATTTGAAGTAAAATATGTTTAATCTAAATTTAAGTTGGCTGATTAATTCTTTGTACGATCTGTGCTGTTGGGAACATCTCTGTAGTGTAAGGAAGCATGCTTTTCTTTCGAGAAAAGAGATCCAGGTTCGAGTCCTGGCGGAGCACCTGGTACACTTACTGTGCTGTACAAACTTTGTTCTGGGATAACCACAACTTTAAATAAATACATACATATGATAAAATTGTCCATTACACAATCACACAAGCATTAAAAATCATTCCATAATATTTATATGCGCTTCCATAAAAGTGAAGTGGCTATACGTAGTGTTACCGTTATCATGAAATATCGAAATGTTTGTTGCTGTATATCATATATTCATCCAAACTGGCATTTTGAATTCAGACAAAACCAAAAGACAAAAGACAATTAAACTATAATGCTTTGAATGCAATTATTATATAACTTCATTGTTTTATTTATATAGAACTGAAGTCGGCAAACACAGATTTTGTCACCTCCCCAATTTTGGAGATGTGTTACTTGACTGATAATCGATCGGTCACATTCTTGCAAATATGTCTTGCTAATAATATCATTATAATATAACTTCGTTGTTTTATTTATATAGTACAGAAGTCGGCAAACACAGATTTTGTCACCTCCTCAATTTTGGAGATATGTTACTTGACTGATAATCGATCGGTCACATTCTTGCTAATATGTCATGCTAATAATATCATCCTTTCACTGCCTTTCTAACATGTCCGTATCCCCATGCTATAATACATGTATTGTAGCTTTTCTTTTCTTGTTATTAATATCAAAATAGTACATAATACAGGTGGGATAATTTGTTATTGCGACTATTTTTTAACAAATATTCAATTTATCAGCAGTTTTTTATGAACATTTACTTATTTCAATTATTTGTCAAAGCATCTTGTATTTTGTCTAAAGAGATAATAAGTTTTAATAAATTACCAAAGATGTACAATTTTGACATTTTCTGGATTCAAGCAAAATCTTATTTATTGAAAACTGGACTGTATGTGTTCTTGTTTAAAATAACAAAATATCACATTATTGTTGATGTTTGTTCTTACTGTCTACAGAGTTGCCTTAAACAGAGCAGAGCAGGAGTTCGAAAACGGAATGTAATGCAGAATTGCAGCTTGGTTTGTTGTTGATGAGAAAATGATTGCAAATCCAGGAGGAAACCGATAAACCAAACATGAAAACATCTTGGAAATGAGTCCCACCATCATACTAGTATGCATCAGTTTCAATCACAACCACTTAAGAACATTTTTGGAAGTTTAAAATTATGTAATATTCTAAAGTTCAAAAAAGCAAATAGGTTAACAGGAATTTTACATTAACCCCTTATACAAAGGTATGTATATATGCATATGCTGTTGTGCATATATTTATATGCTGTTGTGTATATATTCATATGATGTTGTGTATACATGTATTTGCTGTTGTGTATACAGGTATATGCCATTTTGTATATTTATATGCTGTTGTGTATACACTTATGTAGCCACCAAACTGTCCTGAAGTGACGAGTAGGTACAGTTTGATCTTCCACAGATGGGGTCACGCGAGAAGAAACGCTCAAACTCTAGAGGCTTCTGACAACATTCGCACGACTTGGGACAGATACTTCCGTGAAGCTCCAGGCCGTTCTTCTTCCAAACCACTTTGAGTTTATCAACCATGTCATCCATCATTTTGGTGGTGTGGTGAGGGGTGGGGGCGACGCGAAGTCTCTCCTGCCCCAGGGGCACTGTGGGATAGTTGATGGCCTGTATGTAGATGGAGTGGTCCTGAAGTAGGTCGTTGCTAACTTTTGTTGCCAAGGCAGAATCCCCAACCTAACATAGAAAATGCTACATGAACAACAAAACATGATCCAAAATGGGAGCATTTTTTTCTTCTTCATTTGTTTGTGTGAAATATATCTTCTCATAAAATAGATCAACTTAATTTGGAGACACATTATACGAATATTATTCAAAGATAATAAACTAACACATAATTATGTTCATATTACATAAAACCAGCATGATTTTGTGTCAACGTTTGGATATGCATTTAAATAAAACAGAGTTGACTGACCTGCAATGAGGCCAATCACTCGATCAATCTAGCTTCTAATCGATTAATCTATCCCCTAGATAGATTGACTGGCAACATTAGGTCAATTAACCAAACCTAAGTGATTGACTTCAGGCGCGTAGCTGGGTCCAAATTGGAGTTACCCACCTCCGCTAGTGGGGTCCGGGGGTGTGCTCCCCCGTGATTTCTTTTTTTGCGAGACGATCATAGGTATATTTCATAGCAATTTTAAGCTTATTTTGACTGCTATTTTAATACACATTGAAATCAGAAGACAAAATTAAATCAAGTACGGCATATGGAACTTTAATACAACTCACCCCTCCCACTCACTCCCCTTCAGTTTTTATTGCGTTTTTCGCATTTTTTTTATTTATTTTTTCGGACATTGACAAATAATTGTACGCACGAAGATTTTACTACAAGCAGTCTTCTCGGTGAAGAGAGTGACCTGTATAGAGACTATCGATAAAACCTATTGTAAACACTAAGCCGGATAGAGACTATGAAGAGAAATCTTCACCATTAAGAAATCGCGGTCTATCGCTACGCTCCCCCACCCCCCCCCCCCCCCCTTTCGGTTGCATAATGGTGAAGATTTCTCTTCATAGCCTCTATCCTATACTTAAAGTACAACCGTATTTAAAGTCGCATATATTATACATACCTGTACAGGGATGATGTGACTGGGACAGTGCAGGGCCGGTATTCCAGAATCTACAAGCTTCTCACGTAGATACCTCGCGGCTTCTTGGTGTTTAAACCGTAACTGTCGACCTTCATCACTACGTAGCACCTGTGTGTGGTATGTATACATTACACATAATGTCAAGGTCATATATGTATACATCATATCTTAAGGTCAAATATGTATATGTGAAGGTCATATCTCAAGGTCATATATGTATATGCCAAGGTCATATGTCAAGGTCATGTATGTATATGTCAAGGTCATATATGTATATTCTATGTCAAGGTCATGAGTCAAGGTCATATAAGTCTAGGTCGATTGTCAAGGTCATATACAAATCACTTAAAGTATCATGTATGTAAAACTTAGAAACAAAAACATTATAGTCTGTGTGTCATTGGACAGAATGATGAAAAGACAAAGCCAACAAATTAAATAAAAGTTTCCACTAGCTATTATAATTACTATAGTACATACACTGATGGATGCCAGTGCCCCTGCCAGAGTTGTGGGTGGTAGTGACGTGGTGAATATAAACCCAGCTGCGTAACTCCGTATCATATCCACCGTACTAGCAGAACCTGCTATGTAACCACCAATATGGCCGAAGGCTTTTCCTAATGTACGATATAACATATTAGACCATGGGCTACTCTACTTTTCGGTACCAACTTAGAAGGCAAATTTTAAATGCTACCACGTTTTAGATATGTCTTATTAAAAAATAAATAGCCAGGACAGTTTTTCAGAAACGACAGCTTAACACATTATTTTTGGGGAAAAAAACGCAAATTTGAACAAAAATCTCTAGAAATTGGAATATTTTTTTAAATTTTATTATTATTGCAATATTAGGGAGCTGAAGCTTCTGAAAGTTGTCTGTTATATTCATATAAATAGAGATAATGCTTATTTTTGAAATAATTATTTAAAAGTATATTGACACTTCCAGTTAAACAAAGCAGAAGTTTTTAAAGTGTTTTCATTCATCTAAAGAGATGTCCTGAGATAAAGATAAAATTCTAAAGGATCAGAGATTTGGAAAAACTGGGATATTTTGGGCCAAAAATTGCAAATTTCTACAAAACTCACTAAAAACAGGATTACTTTTAAAAATAATTCTCATTACACTATAAGGAGATTGAAAGTCCTTAAAAACACATTTCCCAACGCTACATGGTCATTGAAAAAGCATGGAAGCTTGAATATTTACAGCAAGCACGCCTCATGGCTGATCAACTCAGTTATATAAACTGAGACCCACTCTTATTTTTATTTTTATTTGTATAGCATTGCTATATTAAGGGTAAGAATAGCTTAACAACACTGTAATTTACTTTAATGAAAACATATATGTTTATAGTTTAGTTTTTGAATACAAAACTTATGTGGTATATCTTAATTGTTCTTAGACCAAAAAGTCAGAGCACAACACAGATGATTTGGAAAAACTGGGATATTTTGGGCCAAAAATTGCAAATTTCTACAAAAATCACTAAAAACAGGATTACTTTTAAAAAAGAATTCTCATTACACTATAAGGAGATTGAAAGTCCTTAAAAACACATTTCCCAACGCTACATGGTCATTGAAAAAGCATGGAAGCTTGAATATTTACAGCAAGCACGCCTCATGGCTGATCAACTCAGTTATATAAACTGAGACCCACTCTTAGTTTTGTTTTTATTTGTATAGCATTGCTATATTAAGGGTAAGAATAGCTTAACAACACTGTAAATTACTTTAATGAAAACATATATGTTTATAGTTTAGTTTTTGAATACAAAACTTATGTGGTATATCTTAATTGTTCTTAGACCAAAAAGTCAGAGCACAACACAATACACATACAACATTCTTTAACGTGTTATTATGTGTACTGGTCACAAATGCTTTATTGGGTGGGCCTGATAATCTGAAGAAAAATTGAATATCACACTTTGCTCATGAAATTGTATGGCTAACAGTGATTTACAGTTACCTATAGAAATTCTAAGAGTGGGTCTCAGTTTATATAACTGAGTTGATCAGCCATGAGGCGTGCTTGCTGTAAATATTCGAGCTTCCATGCTTTTTCACTGACCATGGGCAAACACAAAAAAAAATAGCTTTAAAAAAAGAGTTGCATGAATATCATGTATTTGTCATCAATAAATTGAAGACATTTTTAAACGATTTTGATAATTAATTTCAAACTCATAAATTGCATACGTAAATGCCAGTGTAGTATTTCTTTTATTAAACTATTGCAAAAAATATATGCCAATTAACAGAACCGAGAAAAGTGATATTTCGGTTTTGGGTTGAGAAAAATTCAGAAGTAAACGTAGTTTTAAAGAAAACTCAGCCTGGACAATAATATACGTCTTAAAGCTATTGTCCATGATATTAACATCTTTAACAGAATACTACGTTTTCATCTGCCGAATGTTGACGCATGTTAACATTATGAATCTGGTATAAATGCAAGTACAGTGTAACGTAAGTTTCGCAAGATACTTTGTTAACATTCAGAAATTATAAAGGGACAGATGGGTGATATGTTATAACAGGCCTTATAACAAAGTCCAAGGTGCACCATCCCTATAAAGGTATGTAAGACTTTTCGATGTCCTTCTTTGCACGTGGTGGTATGCACGCAAATGTTGTGCAGCTGCTGCTGCATATGTATGGGGAATACTGCTCATCTGGAGCTGACCAGTTGAATCGACAACGCTATAGAATGGACATACAACAAGCCGTTGTAATGAGACACTGGATTATTATTAACTGATATCCATTTCAGGGTCTCATTACAATGGCTTGTTGTGTTGTATGCCCATCCTACTGTGTTGTGGACTGGATTGGAAAATCTCACCATCAGTTTTTACTCTATATATACAGTGTGTCCATTGAGATAACCTGCTATTTAAAATAATATTTAACTACGGTCTTTCAAAACATGTCTTTTAGGATGCTCTGTCCTATTGCCTTAGCGGTATCAAGATTATACTTTTCTTTCAGCAGTCATATACTCAAACTACTTTGTAAATCAGTTGTTTTCGTTTATGAACGATTTCCTACTCCCAAGAACTGAAGCAAAGACTGCTGTGCTAGTCTTTCAAATATCTTTGCAACGTCGCCACTGTATCTGCCCTGTGTTAACTTGTATCACATGTAACACCCGTTAGCTGCTGTTTTTTTTATGGACTATTTCTTTATATAAAAACAACCTCCAAAATGGATGAGGTATGGTCAAACAAATGCATGAGCAATGTCAACAACCATAAAGCACAGTAATTAACTTTAATATATTGCTGAAATTGTGCCCTTTATATCTGAAATGTATGAAGCAATTTTATACATTTATTTTTTTTATTGTCAAATAAATTGTTCCATTTATCCAGCGAGAGCTGACGAGACATCATTTATAAATAAAATAAGCCATAATCACATCATCCACATTTCAAAGTGCACCATTGTAAAAAGGCACAGATATTCTTTCAATGACATATGGTTTCGAAATAATCTCAATGTTATAGTATGATGACACTGACGGACGTTCTCTATAAACGTTTTATAACCGGCAACTATATTCGTGTGTTAAACGGAACGGAGTGACTATTTTGCATAGAAACATTTGACAAACAAAAACAATTGATCATTAGCACGTCTATACTCGAACAAAAATGATCCAAACCAAATAACAAATCTAATAAGCTGTTCATCCGAACGTTCATGTTTCACTTTGTGATGTAAAGTTTCATTATCGACAGAATGCGCATTTGGCTCAAGCAGGTGAGCAAACTTAGGCTTCAAACGTTGCAGTCTCTTAACATTAAACACAATACTGAAATGGCTTGACTCAAGCGAAACTTCAACATTTATGAATTTCGTGTAACAAAGTATACTTTGATTAAAAGGTCTACTACATGACAGAGTTGTCCTTTCTGTAATTAGTGGTATATATAGGGTTTTTGGGTGTTCCCGACCAAAAACGCTAAAAAATGCTAAAAAACGCTAAAAACGCTAAAAACGCTAAAAACGCTTAAAACGGTAAAACGCTAAAAACGGTAAAAACGGTAAAAACGGTAAAAACCCATAACATGGTCAATATCTGCCAAAACCCCATAACCTACCTATCCATGAACTAAAATACATAGCCGGACCAAATCGCGTTGCCGACCAATCGCCCCGCCAGGACCAATCGTCATAGCAAAATACATAGCCGGGGTTCTGAACCAAACCCCCCATAACATGGTCAACCTACCTACCCGCCAGGTTGACAAACTACATAGTCCACCTGGGGCGCGCACACAGAGGAGGACTAAAAATACATAGCCGGGAGGTTTTGACGAACGATGAGCAGCGAGGTTTCTGGCCCATTGAAGGGGGGGGGGGGGGGGGGGGGTCATCTCGCTCTACCTACAATATGTATTTTGAACCATTATTACGATGGAGGCAGAGACGTGAAATCTTTAAAACAATTCATATCCTCTCAATCGGGAAGTTTTTAAAATGAGTTAAGGCTTTTAAAAACGTGCTATAAAAAAAAAGTATTTTACTTTTTTGCACAACCATTCCTTTTTTAATTTCAAGGGTACGCGCCGGCATAGACGGTTCCTTTACAAAAAAAAATTTTTACCGCCCGCCGGCAAACCCTTGTTTTTTTTGGACGCGCCCCCTCTATCTCTTGCATGGAATATGTTTGTTTCTCTTTTTCTTCTTCGTCTTTCAAAACATCATCTTCCTGCTGTCCCATTTCTTCTTTTTGTTTTTCCAACAGACGGGAGAGAAGGTCTGTATAATTGCCAAGACCGACAGAAAACAGTTTGGGCGTTTTTATAAACAACGGGGCTGTCGTGTCGGTGTCGTACCTGTAAGACACATTGACAATTTGATACGTGGGCCGTGTATAAATCTCCTTGCTTATGATCAACATTTTTTCATCAAACGTATTTTCGTTAACAAACAACGATTCTTCCTCAACCGGATCCTTAGTCTTTTGGTTTACTTCGGAACCCCGTAATTTTGGCGTCTTCGTTGATAATCTTTATTTAGCGTCTTCTCACTATAACTACAATATGTATTTTGAACCATTATTAAATTGTAACATGTTCATGTTATAATTTATGCTGCAGCTGCTGTATGAGCTTCTATCCCCTTTGCTAGTTCTTGTTCTATGTGTCTCTTAATTATTTCATCCGAGTTATCCTCACTCACCCAAAAATTCTTCTAGACCATCATAGTCCTCTTCTAGATTCCAACCCTCATAGAACCAACGATCCTCAAACATATAATGTGATTAAACCTGAATACATCTAAATCTTAAACACTCAGCATTATAATTAAAATTTCCAATAAATTTATCCACTATTCTGACTAAAACTCTACAACCAGCACAAATTTTATTTTTTGCTCTTGTACCTTTTTTACATCTTGAGCATGGCAATACATGACAATCAACACACATTTTACTTTTTGCATATGTACCTTTTTTACATATTGAGCATGGTAATACTTGACTTTTCAATAGATACTTATGCAAACTGCAATAATTAGAATTTTTTATAGCCTTATTTTTACATGGAGTGTGTAATCTAATTTTAAGAAATTTGCAAACATTGTTTTCTTTTTGATAATTGATTTCCATTATTTTTTTCGTATTATATATTTTCTTAATACATTATAGTGAGATGACCGGTGGGCTATGTTGAATACAAAGGTGGTGGATCATACTCGTACACATTACTAAAACAATTTATCACACACTTTTTAGACTGTTTTGTAAGGTTGCCATTACTTCCTTTCTTCCCTGCTCCACTAGTTCTTTTTTTTGAACTTCGCTAATTTCAAGTGTCTTTTGTTCTTTCAAATTATAGTATCTCTCCAGTTCATCCAAAATCAACTTAAACTCTTGCTCAGATATCTGTGCATCACTCAATACTTTTGATATTAACTGCTTTATACTATTCAACTTCGACTCTGCCAAAGTTTTTATTTTATGATGTTTTTGAGCTTTTACATTAAGCTTGCGTCTGATGAAATTAATACAAACACCTGTAGCTCCACATAGTATTGCTGCTATTTCTAAAGGTAACAAAACTGGAACAGCAAATCCAATCCCAGCCATAATAACACCTGCAGATATTAAGGTAGTGTCAATTCCATCCGTGATATTAATACCACGTTTATATTTTTTATAAAGAGACTTGCGTGTGTCTCGCTCTGCAATTAACTTTTGTTCAATCTCTGAAATGTTTTGTAATCTATAATTCTGTTCGTCCTCAGACAACTCCGGATATAAACTTGGTGCTGTCGGTTGCTTCATTTTTAATAAGAAAAAAATTAAATTAATTCAATCAATAATGACACCACCGTATTTACAGCGGTAGCGTTAGCAACCTTACATACAAAGTTGACAACAGAACCAGCATCAATCTCTAAAGGACTATCAAAGTTATCGTGTTTGCGTGGGGTGGTGTGAAGCGTTATACCATAATTGGGTTGTTCAACACCATCGACAGTAACTATGACAGTGACGTCGCCAACTAATCGGTCACATGCTAAACCTATTCCCATAATCCGACCACGGCGTGTCATTACATACCCCACATTTGTTTCTGATCCACCGTTACCAAATGAGAGTACTCTATTCATTGTAATAGGACCCTTAGCCTCCGCGCAGAGTGTTATAACCCCATATTTAAGAGTATCAACTCGATTAACAATAGGCACAACTCGCCTATATAAATTTTGAACATCATTTATCAAAGCCTCTAAGTCTTCTGTTTTTTTAGGCCCAAATATACTCATCGTTTTTATAAAAAATATATATTTTTTAAATAATTTCTAAAACACAACTCATGGGTAAGCCGTGATTATCTATCTTGTCACCATGCTCATCTCTGACTTCTATTTTTAATTCAGAAATTGTACCACCCGAAAGACCGTGATATTCAGGATAAAAATAAGGTGTATATACAATATCTCCATACTGCTTATTTACTACAGGTACAACCCCTATAACAGTGCTTGGTGCACCATTGAAATAATTACCACTTGTATTAATTTGTTCCAGATGAACATAGAGCTGTTTATAAGGAGCTAAATCAATTGGGCAATCTCCAGCACGAACACCTTTTATCCATCTTCTGTCCTTGAATCCCAGCATATTTGAAAGACGGGTTGACATTCGTGTCTCTATTGGCGTATCTAAAATGGCTGTAGCACTTTGCGTATAAATGGTTAGGATAATATCTTCATTTAGCAATTTAAAATGTTTTGCCAACTCTTCAAAGTTATAGAGTCCACCTGGTATAGGTTCTATTTTATCTGGGTTTCTTGTCTTTATGACTTCTCCATCAACATTAAACCAACCGATAGTGTATGTAAAACTTTTCAATCCAACGCGCTTATCTCCATTTCTATTATCGACATACTGTTGTAAGTGAATAGAGTTGTCTATGTTTGAAATGGTATGAAACATTTTTTAAATATATACATATAAATAAAAATGATTTCTAAAGAATTCAAATATAACCCGGATGCTCACTATTTAAGTACTTTTAGCAAGAAAGTGATAGATATAATAAATCAAAACATAATCATTACATCCAACGGTAAAGGCTTTAAAGCATCATTTCCCAATGTCTTTGAAAAATACAAACTCCCATACGTCAAATCAGATGCTATAGTCCAACGCTGGGGAACAGATTGGATGTTATTTTGGCAGAACCAGTTGAATTTTGCCATTTGGTGCGCGACAACTGGATGTGGTATTGATTTCAACAACCATCTAAAAGCTGATGCCTTGGTGGGTTCGTTATTTCGATTTCATGTCTATTACCAAGTGAGAAGAATATTATTTGAGATGAGTGTAGCAATGCCGCAAGACTCAAATTGGAATGCGTTTAATAACACATATAACCGAAACGCGTACGAAAGAATATGCAAGGAGTTTAACGTTGATTTATATTCAGACTGGAGACAAAAACAAAGTTATAATGATGGTCTAGGAACAATTTATAATTACTGGACACATATTGGTTATCATCCTTTGGTAAATACTGTATACGACAACAAAACGATGAGTTTTACAGTCTATGAGAGTGATAAAACATATCACATTGATTACATTGCCCAAGGATCTGAGGCTGACAACAGCTGGTCTACTTTTATACTAGATAATTCTACGGGATTTACAAGAGCTGGGGTAGAACGCATCAATGACAGTATAAGAACATACTGCTGGGCAATCCTTGGCTCACAATCCCAAACAAAAACAGATATACTTGGAACTGGAACGGCATTTGATGCACAGAAACAATTTTTTGCTAACATAGAAGATGCAATAAACAGCCCCATCGACTTGCCCAGTCAAATTTCAAGGAATGAAACCACCCTAAAATATGCAAGAAGTAAAGTAAATTTTGTCTATGGGAGTGGATTGTACATGTCTCCGGGTGACATGGAGTTGAGAATTGGAACAATACAAGACTACAATAATGAAATTGTAATAGCAACCGATACACAAGCATTAGGATTAAATAATGATGTAAATGTAAAACCAGTACCGCCAAAAAGTGTTCAACCTTTTCAAGGCACAACAACAAATCATTTTTTACCGGAACATTCTGATAAATCAATACATAAAACTGTGGAACCACCAGAAATACAAAAAATAGCGATTGAACACGAAGATAACAAAACAAGCATAATTGTTGGTACTATAGTAATAGGTCTTGCTGCATTATTTATCTACGAGATTTACTAAACCACTCTTTGGCTGCCACATATAGCAACCCAACAGCGGCAGCAAGCAAAGCCCATAGATTGTTAGCAAGCCAATTAATAACATTACCTGTTGCAGATAAAAACCATGATACTATTGCACCAATAACTCCTGGTAAAGCTGCTGCTGCTTTACCAGCTTGGTTAGCAAGAAGTTTACCAAGATTACCTAGTTGTTTTTTTATCCAATCCTTGGCACTTGATGAATCAGGTTTTGGAGTTGGAACAGTCCCTCCCGTTGTGGGAATAATGGCCTCAACTAATACCCCAATAATCATACCCAACGCAGTCAAAATACTAACTATAGTAATACCTTGCTCCCTAAACAAGGTTTTGATTCTCTCACCCAATGTTGTGTCTTCTTTTAACACCTTATTTATAGTTTCTTTTATCCTGTTTATTTGACTGCGTAATGCTTCTTTGTTTTCACTCGCCGCTTCAAGTCGTGCACTTTTTTCATCTTCTAAGTTTTTTATTCTGTCGCGTAGGCGCTCTTGTTGAAACTCATCCTCCTGCCCGGGGGTGCTCACCTGTTCTAATTTTTGTTTTTCTTTTGCTATATCTTTATCAAGCTCAGTGAGCTTTGAGAGATTATTAGTAAGTTCTCCACGAAAGCTTTGCAATCTCTTATCTAAACCTCGTATCTCTCGCAGTGTTAGATCTTCTGGTTGTGTTTTAGAATAAGTTTCATCTATTGTATTACTCAAATTACTCTCAATTATAATTACAGCATCTACTGTATTTTGTACATCTTCAGTTGTTGAAAAAGTTTGCAATGGTATATTTTCTGCAGCGATGGTATCTCTTGTTTTTGCCAAGGATGCTAATTCCGCCCTACCCCGAGCAAGTCTTTCACGTGGAACTAAATAATCATACATTTTTAAAGTGTTTTTCACAAAGTCAATACCATGTTTTTTAACTAAAGTGTCCAGCTTATAAAACTTGATTGCTTCGTTTGGATTACTTCCCCTATAATAGGTAAGTGGGACGTCATCCTTTCCCATCCGAACAGCATATAACATTGTTCTACCGTTTTCGTCCTCAGCCGCTCTGAAATCATCTTTATAATCAATTCCGCTGATCTCAGCATTAACTTCAGTAAAAAATTGATCTACTAACCACTTTTTTTGTGTGAGCTGTTCTTTTATTTTATCTTCCCCTTGAAGCTGATTAATATGATTATTTTCATTTACAATTTGTCTCTGGAAATCTGAGCCAGGTTGTATAAATTCTTCATCAAGTAATTCATCTGCATAAGCATCTGGATCAAACGTAGGATTGTCAAACTCAGCCATTGTTTATTTTTATTTAAAAAAAAAATAAGAAAAATATGTATATTTAAAAACATGTCAGCTTACGGAAGTAAACTCAATCCTCATAGAAAACTCAGAGAACCTCATGGTGCCAAGGGCATCCGCACAAGTGTAGTTCTTACTAACAACCCTTCAACGATAGACCAAACCCAGCGACTGCTTGTGAGATTTCCCAATCTAAGTACTAATGATGTGATAGTTCCACGTACTGCTCGTCTTGCCTTTGAAATAGAACTTAAAAGCAGAACAGACGCCAACGCTACTCTATATCAGAATCTAGGTAGAACAATTGTGAAAAAACTGACAATCAGAATAAGTGGTAACGAAGTCATGTCAATAAATGACAGTGATATATATCATTGTTATGTAGATTTATGGAAAAGCCCTAGCGAACGACAAAACATGGTTTACCAAGGTGTGGATAAAGCAAACATGTTAAAACATAGAGTTGGCGCGGGAGATGCTTCCTCAGACACCAAAGATGAAGCGATAGCAGAAGCTTATGGAAATAGATTTTGTATTCCACTGGACTTTGAAATGTTAGAAAGTCATATGCCATTTTATCAAGCGGGGCTTGGTGATAGGTTAGAATATGAATTAACGTTTAACGAGTATAACAAAGTTATCAAAAGCAGTGATGATGATGCATCTTATGTAATAAAAAATATCTGCTTGGAATTTGATACGGTGAGTGATGTTGAATTAGCCAGACAAATAAGACAGCAAACCAATGGTAAGATGTCATTTATGTATGATCGTATCTTGCAACTTAGAAAAATAATAGCAAACAAATCTGATACCCTTTGGAATATCGACATTAATACACCAGCACGGAGCATGAAAGGTATTTTAATGCTGTTTGTAGACCCAGAAAGAACAGACACGGAATCTTTTTACAACCCAATGATTGAAAAGGTTGAAATGACAATAGAGGGCGTACCAAATCAGTTGTATAGTCAGGGTATGAGGGCATATCAGCATTGGGATGAAATCAACAAATATTTTGCCTTAACGTCAAAAAGAAACAAAGAGACAGACGTAGTAGCGAGGGACTTATACTTTACCCATGTTTCTCTTGCGACCTATCTAACAAAAGCATATGCTTTGTGGCTTGACCTTAGAACATGTGATGACAATTTATTACACGGCAGTGGAAGAAGAATAGAGGGCGGCGGTGGGGGCGGTATATCGATACTCATAAATAAAAAAGCAGATGCAGATCAACTTTTAAATATTTATCTATATATAATACAAGATGCGCAAATCAATTTCGAAGATGGAAGATTCAAGGAAGTACGATACTAAATATCCTAAATATCCACACAGTGCCATTATCTGCGGTCAGACAGGCTGCGGCAAAACAGAGTTTGTTCTTGACATACTTGAACAAGAGTATGTTGGAGTTTTTGAACATATAATTATATTGTGTCCAACCATAGAGTGGAACGAGGCTTATAAAAATAGACCCTGGATAGGAGATGTAAGACATCCAAAAGATAAAAAAATAATAATTGTCAATCCCGTGAGCAACGACAAAGAAATGCTACAAGAACTGTTGCGTTTATTTTTCAAACAATATGCTGGCAAGCCTACATTATACATCATTGATGATTGCTCCGCCACAAAAGAATTAACAAAGAAAAAAGATATGTTATCAGAGTTGGCATTCTCCGGTCGTCACGCTAAACAATCAGTATGGGTCATTTCACAGAGATATAATTCTGTATTGAAAGATTTGCGGGAGCAAGCAAAATGGTTGTGTATGTTTTACACCAAGGACAGAGATAGTTATGAAAATTGTTTGAGAGAAAATGATGTTATTCCAACGCTGGAAGAGAGAACCAGAATAAGAAAAGCTTTAGCAAAGACTAAATATTCCAAGTTAATTTTGAGGACTGACCAACCCACTGGTTATTGGGTTGAATAATGTTTAATAGCATGTTGCTATTAAGAGTTTGGAGAACTAGATTAAAATGCGATTTTATCCATTTTTTCTGTATTGCAGCGGAGCTGAAATAAACGTGGAGAAAAAAAGGCGGCTAGAGTTGCTGGGATTTGGAAAATGTGGCATGATTTTGGACAACCAACCGACTGACGACGTGTCGACGCTAGTCACCGACAAAGGAGAAAGTTTCATCATTCCCGAAACGTACACGGACGAGGCTAAAGATCGTCTCAACGATTTATTGTGGCCCAAAGAAGAAGAAGACACCGACTATTTCAAAATGGAGCGAGATATAAAGGACTCCATGAAGCTGTGGAAGAACGTAAAAAGGAGGGATAAACTGAGGTTAATTGACAAGTACGTGCTTGGGTTGGAGTGCGACATCAAGGAAAAGAAACTTATAAAAAGTGTCATTACCACAGCGCTCATTTTAAAGATGATTCCAGACTGCGACGTCACCTACCAGGATTTTGAAATTAAACACATTAACGGGACCTTTGACGAAGATTATTTTTCAAAATTGAGTAATGCTAATAGCAATGCTAACAGCAATTGAGTAATGCTAATAGCAATGCTAACAGCAATTGAGCATTGCTAATAGCAATTGAGTAATGCTAATAGCAATGCTAACAGCAATTGAGTAATGCTAATAGCAATGCTAACAGCAATTGAGTAATGCTAATAAAAAAAATAGCATTGTTTTAACCATTCGATGGGGAATATTTTTCAAAACTGAGCAATGCTAATAGCAATGCTAACAGCAATTGAGCAATGCTAATAGCAATTGAGTAATGCTAATAGCAATGCTAACAGCAATTGAGCAATGCTAATAGCAATGCTAACAGCAATTGAGTAATGCTAATAGCAATGCTAATAGCAAATGAGTAATGCTAATAAAAAAAATAGCATTGTTAATAACAATGCTATTAACAATACTAACCATTGCTAGTTGTGTGGTGAATATCACAGCTGGTTGTTTCGTATTTTATGTTTATTCCAAAATAAAAAATAAAATGACTACTATAAAAATGAATGCGGAAGAACTATTACAAGGTATCATGCTGGAAGCTTCCACGGAACGTTTCACAGATGAATCAAATCAACAAGAAACAAAAAAAGAAAGATTATCAGCCATAGTGGCTGGCGGTGGTAGTCGTCAATATTTGGGTAAAGACATACAACTCGAGACTATAGATAGCATGCCCCCAGATGAAATTAATAAACTTTACTGTAGATATGAAGCAAGACTTGGGGCTAGCATGGCTAAGACTTTAGGTAATTATTTTATTAAGTTGTATGTGATGGGAGTATCAAAGTATTTTAATATAACCAATCCACCAAAACTGACAGAAGATTTGGAGGAAGACCCATTTATTAAACATGCTTTAACAAGTGTGTGTTGTGAGTTGTATTACAAGTATGGAATGTACTTAGCGCCATTTACAGCAATGCTGACAACTGTTCGACATATTGATTTTAATAAAAATAAAAATGTCGATAATAAAAATGATGGAGAACCAAGTGGAGAACCAAGAGAGTGAAGTTGATACACAATCTGTTAAACAGCAAAATCCAAAACGAGTAAAAGCTGGGAAAAAAGGAGCAGCAGCAAGGAAGGCAAAGCGTTTGCTTCAAGATGTAGGACAGATAACAAAAGTATCAAGAGAGGAACCAGAAAAAATTAAAATAAATGTATACAAAAATTATATTCCACCGATTTTATTAGTAGGCTTTGCTGGGTTGGGTTTGTATATTTATAACAAAAAATCGGTAGCACCACCACCTGTAGCTGTGCAACATAAACAGGTTGCACCAAGAGACCCGTTTGATTTTTTTTTTTTTTTCTTCTTCATATTAAAAATAATGGCAGCAAGTATTGATGGAAAATAAATTGTAAATATGATGTATCACGCTGGACTGGAAACACTTTTAACTGTAGGATATTCTGAGATTGGCAGAAAACTACTAAAAAGACCAGCCCCTAAAGTGGATTTAAATATGGTAGATGTTATGATGCTGTCTGTGGATATAATGTTAGCAACGGCTACAAAGGATATGTTGATCAAGCAAGGTATTATTCCTGCGGATATTATGAAATAAAAAAAAATAATATATAAAATGGCAAGCGCAGTAGCAATGATGATCGGTGGTGCATTAACAAATGCATTGGCATTTAGCGGTTCAAATTATTTCTTTTCAAAAATGGGAAGTCATTCAGATGAGGAAAGACAAAGGCATGACAAAGCCGTAGAACAATTGGAAGCAGCACAAGCGGCGTGGAATAAAAAAAGAACAGAGAGATTAGATTTTATTAACAAGCAACTGCAAAAAGAGCATCATGCAGGGCAGACGTTTGATGATGTGGACCAAGCTATGAAACAGTATTATTACATCACTGGCAAACATTTGCTTTTGGAAGCGGAGCCCAAGTTGAGTGATTTTTATACACCATCTCCGGATCAACAGAATAGAGAAATTACGTTTATTGTGGTGGGCATGGCTGCAACTGGATTTGTAGCGTACAAATTGAGTTCATAGTTTAAAACTATATAAAAATAGTTTTAAACTCTAAGTATGTTTACTTTGCCAGGTCTAGACCGTCTAAAACCCCATTTCCCTCTGACTTGGTTCTTCATCGTCTTCACTTCCAAAGGTCTAGGCCGTCTAAAAACCCATTTCCCTCTGACTCGCTCTCAGAGACATGTTTGGCGTGACGCTTTTTCGCTGTCTTGGCGTGACTCTTTTTCTTTTTCTTTTTCGGTTCTCCACTTTTCGGAATGATTAAGTCATATGCATGATAGCTATGTTTCTTGTTTTTACATGGTTTCAATCCAAGTGGTCGCACATAATATGGTGGTTCTACCTTGCCTCCTCTATTTTATCTTTGAGATGACCAGGCGCCCATACCTCACTGTTGTCTGATAATGTTAATATCATGGATGGTCCATATCGAGTTTTCACTATGTGTGTATCCGTAATAGTGAATATTTCATTCAATTCCAAGTCGGCCCATTTCTTTGTGCTATCTTCTGATTTTTGCTCTTTAAGCATTTCATCAAATCGTGCAGTATCCATTGTTTTTATTTAATATATATATTTCCTTAACCCATTTTCAAAAATTGTTAATAGTACTGTTAATAGCATTGTTTTATATATATTTTTTCTTAATACTTTAAAAATGGAAAAGATTTATTACAGTCCACAAGGATTTTGGAGAGGTTACACAGCAGTTAACAAATTAGCAAAAGAGGCTGGTGTCAGTAAGAAACAGGCCTTAGAATTTTTAAAGAAACAAGCTGTGTGGCAGATTTATTTACCCGCACCAAAGAAAATAATTAGACCCAGGTTTGATGTTTCCGTTAAGAATGGAGTGCATCAAGCTGATTTGTTATTTCTACCGCATGACACTTTTGGCCGCAAGACATATAAATATGCGTTAACCGTGGTTGATATTGCGAGTAGATACAAAGAAGCAGAGCCGCTGACTTCCAAGGATAGCAAAGAAGTTGTCAAAGCATTTGAACGTATATACAGTCGGCATCTAAAATATCCAAAGTTATTACAAGTGGATCCAGGCAGAGAATTCATGGGTGCAGTATCGCAGTTGATGGTAAAACACAATGTAAATATCAGACGGGGCAGAACAGAGATACACAGAGATCAAGCTATAGTGGAAAGATTTAACAGAACATTAGCTGAAAGATTGTTTGGTTATCAATATGCTAAGGAAATGGATTCGAAAAAACGCAACAGAGAGTGGGTAAAGAGATTACCAGAAGTTGTTAAAGCCATAAATGCGGAGATAAAAAAGCCCCCTCCTGTTGAAACAAAACTATTAAAAGGTGATCCTATCTGTATGAATGCCAGTGTAAGATATTTATATCAACCCGGGGAACAAGAAGGTGGAAGACGCAGAGCAACTGATCCAATGTGGAGTGTAGATATTCACAAGATTGATAGTTATATGGTGACGCAAGGCATAAGAGTTTATTATTTAAAAGCACCAGCACCTCAAAGAGGATTTGTCAAAGAAGAATTACTTATTGTTCCTGCTGATACTCAAATTCATAAGTTTTGATAAAACCCATAGGCATCCGTTGTAATTCCATCTTCTCGAATGTATCTTTTAGTGTAAAATGGTGACAGTGTTACTTTGTTTACTGTTATGCCATATATTTGATGCTTTTTCGATCGTATCATATTCATTTCATGGATGTATTTTTTCTTGTTAAACAATGCATCTTTGTAGTTCTCAAAGTTGATATGTTTTTGGATTACATATTTTTTTACTCCCTTTGCTTTCTTAATAATCTGCTCATCTGCTCTCAAAATAGAATATAGCTTGGGTCTTAATCCAATATACTCAACTATAGGAACACCAGCACATTCATCTTTCATTTTACCTATTACTTTTTTGTTTGTATCATCGTGCATGGGGTGATTTTGAGGATAATCACTTAGATCATACTCGTCTTTCATTTCAACCATGTCTTTGTATGCGTCTTCTGTTTTGATGTCTATCAGTAGGCTGTCAGTGTCTGTGTATAATAAAGTACAGCCATCTCCGTACCTTTTCTTCAGGGTATTATAGTACCAGTCATACATCATGTACTTTGATAAATCTAAGACTGCCATCCCAACATAAATTGGTTTGTTTAATGTTATTTTCGTTTTGTTTACATGTAATGCCGACAATTCATCTGAAAATGTTATCCGCCTGTTAAAGTTGGGTTTAGCTATTATTTTTCTTATTTTTTTATTTTCAGAGCCGTCAGTTTTGACTAGTTTTATATCAGTTCGCTTGCGTATATTTTCCATTGTTTTGCCAAACACAGAGTTGTTCATAAGTTTGTAAAAATCCTTTTCAAAGGTTGATTTTGCTTTTTTCCTAAGTTCTGTGTTTAGGTTTATGTATGATGCCATCCATGGTTTTTCATTGAATTCTAATACTCTGTGGATTTTTGTTAATTTCATGCCTAATGATAAATACAACTCTAAATGTCTGTAATGTAACACGTATTTTTCTTTGTCCATAAGATTGGGGACTAGTTGTTCTGTCATCACGTTATTTTCTAACAGATCTGTCTGGTATTCAGATAACCATACTTTTTTCACTGCTAATGTTTCCGGTGCAAGTGGATACTTATTGTGAGATTCATGGAGTTTTTTTGGATATTTCAAATCCACTTCTAGAAAATGTCCTTTTCTTTTGTTGGTTTAGAAAATTGTCCACTCTTGTTTTCTGTTTCCACCCACTTAAAACCAGAATATGGAAGTGGCTGACTCATTGACCACCCATAAAGATTATTTGCATCAAAATACATTAAAAAGTTGTTTTCCTCGTTAGGGTTATAATCAGCTACGTGTGGATTGTTTGCTTTGGCATATCGTTTTGATACCATACTAATTCCACCACGCATACCTTTTTCTACAAACAAGTGCTGGTCAATGTCTGTCAAAAGTTCTAATTTTATTTTAGAATGTTTAAGTAAAGCATCCCAAGATAATCCAGGTGCTGTGTAGTAATGCAAGGGATCGAGTTTATAGGCCGTTATGCATGTTTTTCTGAACGTTTGAAATACATCAGCCAACAAAGTGACATCCGTTTTTAGATATAAATCATGATAGTCTCCAAGAGTTTTACAGTTAAACTCTTTCCATATTTTTTGAGCATGCTCGTAATCTTCGGGACTTATACTTTCATCTGAGAGACTACTGTAAAACTTTTCTATAGGTGGTAATTGCGTTTCCTCAAATCTTTCCACACTGTCCATATATTCGTATGGATAAACCCCTTTTCGTAAAAGTAAATCAGTTTTATCTGCAAACGTTTTTTTGGTGAGTCTGAAATCAGATTTGTCTGTTGCATCAACCAGCCTTTCTAAGGAAGATGCCATAAACTGAAAGCTATCCAAGAATCTAAGTTGTCCAACACTAAATGAAATATACTTTTCAGCGTTGTTTGGGATGCATGTAATACTACCTGTCATTTTATGTATTTTTTGCATGATGAGATGGCTATCATATCCTTTGAGGTTATGAAATACAACAGGGATGGTTGTTTTACCTGGTTTTATTTTCAGTTTCAGGTTACAGTCTTTATGTGCTGCGCCTCTGTATTCACCTGTAAAATGACAGTGGTCTCTTACTTTACCGTTTTTACCTTTCCATATTTCATTCTCACATATCCAACAGTGTGTTGCTTTTTTATGATCTTTCTCATTTTGCCGCGTCATGATTAAGGGTTTTGGGTGTTTAAATATTTCATTAATGTTGTTTTTTTCACATTCTAAGTGATTTAAAAACTTTTCAACAACATCTTCCCCTCTGTAAATAACAGGTTCTTCAGCTTTGCCATCATATCTGACAACCTGGTATCCAAACCCGCAAGCTTCATGTACATTTTTAATTTCAGATTTTTCTCCAAATTTAGTCGATTGCGGCTGGATTGTACTCTCAAAATCAGCATATATTGCATAAGGCACATGCATCTGATTTTGATGATTTTTAAATTTTACAGTATTTTTACCTTCTTTTGGCATTTCTATTCTGCAAGAATTTTTGTTGATACCTTCACAGTCTTCTCTGTGTTTTTCAAGTAGTCCTTTTCCAGAAAATCCATGAAGGCAACGATCACAGAAGTAAGTTTTACCATGATGTTTGTTTTGGTGAAAGAGTAGTCTATTCAGATGTTTTATCCAACAATAGTGATATTTTGTTATTTTTGTTGTTGTTGGTTTGTCGGGATGATCATCAGGGTCATAGTTGTCATCTATGATTCCTTCTTCATTATTTGGATCATTCTCTGATTCTTCTTCAACCTCAACGTCTTCAGATATTAAAAGCAGATTAATTCGCTCAATATCTTTTGGTTGTTCTGATATTTTATACGGGAACACATTTACTTTTTTACTGTTCTCTGATGTGGTGTACCCGTAAACATTAATAGCAAGATTGTTTTGTTTTTCTACTTTGGAAATTTGAGAAATTGGTGTAGGAAAGTCAATGCCCTTTTTCTTTAAGAACTCTATACTAGGATATTTTGACAACCTGTCGGTGTGATCTGCGGCTGGATTTAAAGCAGAATTTATTGCATGAAACAAACATTGATCATCCTTATTTTTTACATTGATAACCGCTTTCTTGTCAGCTACTGCTTTAGGCAAAGGAATATATGAAGAACCTATTAACGGCTCGTACCTTGCAATATTTAAGTAAAGATCAACACAGTGGTCAATTTCCAATCCTGATGCTGCCTTTGTAAATCTTTCCAATCTCTGTAGTAGGTTTGCGGATGCTTCATCGTAAAACTCATTTATTTTTTCAGAGTTTAAAATTGCATATTGGTTGCTAAATAATACTGCTGTGATGTGGTTTGCGGTAGCACCATTATCTTTGAAGAGCTCTACAGTGAGACCTAATTGAAACTTTAATCCATTCATCTGTGTCAGCTCTTCACTGATTTGTTCTGTAATAATGGGTTTCTTATCATGTAATAATTCTTGAGGGTTTTTGTATCGCTCAACAGACATCTTGTATGCTTTGAAATAACCACATCTTGGTTTGTCAACCAGTTTTAATTCTTCTTCAGATTTTCTATCATTAAGCTCTTTTAATTTTTTATCATTAAGCTCTTTCAATTCATTTATAACATTCTCTCGTAATTTAGCATATTTCTTATCAGATTTCTGCTTTTCTCGTTTACGTAGTTTTTTGTTACGTCGTCTCTTATGTAAATTTTCTAATGTTTGAGATTTAACCTCTGTAGTTTCCTTTGGAAGAGATTTAACCTCTGGAGTTTCCTTTGGAAGAGCATCTAGCCCCATTCTAAGCTGATCATCATTAATTCTTCCTTCCCGGTGTAATTGAAAAATGTAGTTCGCGTTGTCCGTTTTTGAGGCTGGTTTAACTCTTGGAGCTGGGGTTGGTTTAACTCTTGGTTCCGGAATTGGTTTAACTCTTGGAGCTGGGGTTGATTTAACTCTTGGTTCCGGAATTGGTTTAACTCTTGGAGCTGGGGTTGGAATTCTTGATTTACCTCGTGGTGCTGGAATTGGTTTTACACTTTCCAACACTTTGGACTCAACTGGTTGAATAGCCATAAGGCTATGTTCTAGTGCTTCTTTGCTTATCACTCCTGTATCAAACAGGTGTATTAATTTTTCTATAACAGTCGTCATTATATATACATATATATTTTTATATTTTCTTTAAGTCATTTTTCAAAAAAAAAAAAAAGGTTCAAAATACATATTGTAGGTAGAGCGAGATGACCCCCCCCCCCCCCCCCCCCCCCCCCCCCTCCTCGCTGCTCATCGTTCGTCAAAAAACCCCGGCTATGTATTTTTAGTCCTCCTCTGTGTGCGCGCCCCAGGTGGACTATGTAGTTTGTCAACCTGGCGGGTAGGTAGGTTGACCATGTTATGGGGGGTTTGGTTCAGAACCCCGGCTATGTATTTTGCTATGACGATTGGTCCTGGCGGGGCGATTGGTCGGCAACGCAATTTGGTCCGGCTATGTATTTTAGTTCATGGATAGGTAGGTTATGGGTTTTTGGCAGATATTGACCATGTTATGGGTTTTTACCGTTTTTACAGTTTTTAGCGTTTTTAGCGTTTTACCGTTTTTAGCGTTTTTAGCATTTTTAGCGTTTTTTAGCATTTTTTAGCGTTTTTGGTCGGGAACACCCAAAAACCCTATATATGTTGTAGCCTCTTTTTGTATAAAACACGTTGAGATATATCTGGAATATAACGTGAAATTAGATGTATATAATAGTGCAGTAAAGGCCTTTTTTCGATTAAACGTTTCTTTTTCCTTTCAGCATATAATTCAATGATGAAATCAAGATCTGATAATCATATAGGCTTTTGCATATGTTAAATAAATAACTAGAAAGATGTTCCACAGAACACCTTTTTTAGGCTGCCATGTGCTTCTTTAACGTTATGAGCTAGGTCAGGTTGCAGGTAAATGTTTAATGGAAAGGGGCATAACTTTGCCGAAATGAAAGACAACATTATTAGACATGTGTAACGACTTTCCTTGGGTTGAAATGAAGATGTTTATGAAGATTCATAAACATAGGTTAAATACTTTTTAAGTTATGACCAAGTTCAGGTTGCAGGATAAAGCGTGACGGACAGACGGACGAAGACAATGAATGAAGACTGACTACAGACAAAGCGATACATACCTGTCTGCTATGCTACGAAGGAGACACAAAGACAAATAAAATGGAACTTTGAATTGTAACATTTCTGTGAATCATTGTTTAAAGTTAGTTCAATCTTTTTAGTTAAAAACTTAAAAGTGTACTTTATTATCTCCCTTTATAGCAACACCTTTATTACAGAGTGGTCACATGTTTATATTCTTTCGTATTCTTTCGTATATATAGAATCTAAAAAACTATATTCACATGTAATTTGTTTAAAAAGAATACATATATTCTAATTTGTTTGGATATCTTTACCTTCTTTCGATAGAATATGCGTTTAATGATTAAACTTGTTAAATGGTTGCTTCCATATGTTTTATACGTTTTTAAGGGTTGAACTATTGAACTGTTATAGTTTTACATGACTTACGTAACCATCAATATAAAAGATTTTCTTAAAAATTACCTCCCTTTATAAAACAATAGTTTTACACACTTAAGCTACCGAACTCAAAATACTATCCTGGCTTAAAAGAAGCGTAAGACATTGACCTTTCCGAAAATGCATATTAGAATTTGCCAGCTTGAGTGGTACCAATATGTCAATATTTGAAAGCAGCCCACGGCCTATATTCAATAAAAACATTATCTACGCTAAGTCCCATATCATTTAAATTCAGATTTTAAATTTTTAAATATTAGGTCAGTTGCATTTACTGTATAGATAGGGCTCGCACTGTAATATGCAATAGCGCAAAATGCGCATGAGAATGAAAAAACAACAAATTTGCGAAAATGATTTGCGCAAAAAAATGTAATTCATGTTTTTTCAATGACCCAAGTGTTATCAAGAGGGGTACAGCGCTATCACCATAGAGGACATTAAAAGCGAGTGAAAAGCCTAATATGTGTCCTACGCATAATAGATTACAGTAATAAATAGGAATGTATCAGCAAGTTACTTACTTAAACACACTTCATATGAGGTCTGGTATAAGACATATCATCACAAGACAAGTCATGTTATTTAATCAGTGAAGATTCCATTGCTGTCTGTTTTAAATTAAAACTATTACGAAAACCTCAAAAATCATAGTGAGGAATATATAAAGAGCCTCGCATTATATCATTTTGCCAACTCGTTTAATAAATTCAATAATGAATGAGAACGAATGTTAGATTTTTTTTATCACAAAACTCACATATCGACTTTTATTGCATTTTGCCTGTCGCTTTAACACGCGAAACCGACAGGGTCATAATAAACCGTAGGAATTGGATCATATAGTCATTATCGTTTTTTTGACAGCGCGTGCTAGAATATACAACTAGTTGTATATCGGAAATATAGAATTCCACTCCCACACCTTAAGTTATGTGATAAATAAAGATAGAACAATTCTTGGCTTTGAAAGGCGACATGTTGGATGGTAGTTTCTTTCAGATAGAATATCCAGATAGCTAACCATTGCATACCTAGTGTTCCTGTTAAGATGTCCATCTGGTCCATGCATCCATCCCTCTCCCACATACCAGCCCCGTTCCTTCCATACAGACCCACAGCATGTACCTCATCCACAATTGTCAGAGCCCCGTATTTGTGCGACACGTCACACAGTTCCTTCAGGGGACACACAGTACCTACAATCATATATATATTTTTTATACATATATAATTATAACACACATCACCTACACTCATTAATATGTTTCATACATATATAATTATAACACACAGCACCTACAATCATTAATATATTGCATATATATAATTATAACACACAGCACCTACAATCATTAATATTTTTATACATCTATAATTATAACACACAGCACCTACAATCATTAATATTTTTTATAAATGTATAATTATAACACACAGCACCTACAAGCAATATTATTGTTATACATGTATAATTATAACACACAGCACCTACAATCATTAATAGTTTTTATAAATGTATAATTATAACAAACAGCACCTAAAATCATTAATATTTTTATACATAATAATATAATTATAACACACAGCACATACAATCATTAATATTTGTTATACATACCAGTATATAATTATAACACACAGCACCTACAATGTTTAATATTTTTCATACATACTAGTATATAATTACACATAGCACGTACAATGTTTAATATTTTTCATACATACTAGTATATAATTACACATAGCACGTACAATGTTTAATATTTTTCATACATACTACATGTAGTATATAATTACACATAGCACGTACAATGTTTAATATTTTTCATACATACTAGTATATAATTACACATAGCACGTACAATGTTTAATATTTTTCATACATACTAGTATATAATTACACATAGCACGTACAATGTTTAATATTTTTCATGTTTCATACATATAAAATTATATTGAATTGAATTGAATTGGAATTTATAGTCGCACCAACAGCTGTCATATGGCGACTTTCCAGCTTCCACTGGTGGAGGAAGACCCCAGGTGCCCCTCCGGGATATTTTCGTGCACGGGCGGGCACCTGGGTAGAACCACCGACGTTTCGCAAGACAGCATTTAATTATATAAATCTGAATGGAGGACATTACTGTACATTTAATTATAAACTTGTTCTACAGTGTTGGAACAAAGATAATAGAGCTCAGTACAAAACAATGGCAGATTTCGGAAAAATGGAAATTAGGCATGCAATTTCCTCGTTTTTGTAAAGCATGAGGTAAGACCTGCGACGGCCGTTAGCTGAGTTGGGTATGGTGAGGAAGCATAAAAAGGTTGTAAGGTACCAATATATTCAATATTTACATGAAAGCCATTACGCTATATTTATATGCATATTAACTCATCAATAAAATAGGATTATTACTATAGTAACTTGTTCTGGAAGTTGCTATAGTAATGATCCTTTTATTATATACCCCTTTACATATATCATTAAAATAGAATACATGTATCAAAAACAACAAATTAAAATAAAGTCAAATTAACTGAAAACAACCAACAGGAAAGACATGAAAACATGTATATTACACGCGCATGAAAACATGTACATTACATTGCAACAACTGCAGTACACCTGTGTTCATTACACATCAAATTCTGGTGAATTTACCAACTGACATAATCTGAAATTAATTAATTAACCCACAATGTTCACAAACGCACAAACAAACATTCTGATAGTTCACATTTCATATTAAACATCCATTGTTCTTAATATATTACTAGCTGGGCAATCCCCAACATTCCAATCTGACATTTTCCAAAATCTATTTTTAGTAGCATACTGATAACCTGTAGTGTGATAACCTGTAGTGTGATACGGATTGTTGTATTCCATTGTAAGAAAATGAAGGTACTATGTATGTATTATTGATAGGTATATAATAAGTAGATTTATCAATATGTGGTCAAGCATTATGGACATTTTAAACAGGCTCTTTTTCGTTTGCATCAATATAGAGAGTGTGCATTGGCAACAAATGTATTTCTTCTGATCGTAGGCTTTAATTCATCTCAAAGTTATGGTTTAACCTCAGGATATGATAAAAATGATAGTTATAAAACACAAGTAACAAAGGATTTGGAGGCAGACAATTACCATCCATGGAATGCACGGTTTCAAATACCACAATTTTGGGCGTCGCTGGATCTATTTGCTTGAGAAGATGTTCCAAGTGTTCCAGATCATTGTGACGAAACACGTGCTTGGGCGCACCACTTGTACGTATACCGTGAATAATCGAGGCGTGGTTCCCTGCATCAGACAGAATTTGCACTCCTGAAATACAGTGGTAAAAGTAGGTCAATTAAAAATCATGACCTCAAACTAAAGAATGTTAAAGGCAAAGTATGATTATTAAAATGTAAAATGAAACAGCTGACCTTTCATAACTATTATGAAAGTAGAATTAAACTTTGCAAACTATGCCAAATATAAACACTGTAGTTCATACATCATGTGAACTTTTGTACTAGGGCTAAATGGCTAACAAGAGGCCCAAGAGGGCCTGTGGACACCCTACTGGCTAAAGATAAAATTTGCTTGTTGCTGATCATTCATGTAATTATGTTTGGGCCTGTAAAAGTTTTAATACATAGACTTTGTCTAGACTCAAACCTAGTTGTGACTAGGCTTTGTACTAATCATCCAGCCAGAGGTTCAAGAGAACTAATCTGTACAAAGTTAGTGTATTAAAACCTTTAAGGGTCATAACTCTGCCAAAATTCAGTCGACCAGAACACGGCAATGACAGGTGCAACTAGGCTTGGTACTGATCATCCCCACCAAGATTCGTTAAATTCCCGAAAGGAGTTCAAAAGAGATTAATCTGGAAAACGTTTTAAAACCTTTAAAGGGCCATGACTCTGCCAAAAATCATTCAACCGGAATATGCTGACGATATGCAGAACTAGGTTTATAGCGCACTGCATGTTTAGTGATTGACCCCTCTACAGTCAGTCATTACGCTTCACTTTTCACTTGTGCTATGACTGGACTACCTCTTAAGACTCTATGATTGTACCTACTGAAACCCCAACGAACGGAGGTGGGTGCATGAGCTTTCGTCCCTCGGGTTTTCTGGTCGTACCCTAGATTGGTTTTCTCTTTAGCTGCAACTACTATGGTTGTTCAGTACGATTCTGGATACATCCTGAGATGTTTATTATTTTGTATGTGTATCTTTAGTTAGTTTCTCTGGATGTGGACTTTATTGTTAGAGAATTCCTTTTGATGGGATGTAGTTTTGTTTACACTGTCTTGTCTATTTGGGCGCTGAAGACAGGATAATAGCGAGGATTGTGCGCATATAAAATCGATTCAAGCTAACCAGTAGGCCTTATTGCCTACTGACCGTTCCAAGTCGGTAACCCTGTCTTCACCACCCTTTCTGTTGTTTTTTTGTCTCTTTCATTGTAGTTTCTATAGGACCCTACATATTATTTTGATACTGATCATCCTTGTCAAGTTTCGTTGAAATCCACCAGGGGTTCAGGAGAACTAGCTCGGAACATGTTTGTGTATCAAACACATTTAAAGGGCCATAACTCCGCCAAAAATATGTAAACCGTAACGTGATGATGATACGCACAACTAGGCTTGGTGCTGATCATTCCTGCAAAGTTTCGTTAAAATCTAGCAAGGGGTTTAGGAGAACTAGTACAGACAAAGTTTGTGTATTAAACCATTTAAAGGGTCATAACACTGCCAAAATCATTGAACCGGAACATGGCGATGATTTGCACAACTAGACCTGGAACTGATCATCTCTAAAAAGTTTCGTTTAAATTCGACCAGGGGTTCAGGAGAACTAGTCAGGAAAAAGTTAGTGTATTAAACCTTTAAGGGGTCATAACTCAGCCAAAATTCATTCAAACAGAACACGGCAATGACAGGTGCAACTAGGCTTGGTACTGATCAACCCACCATGATTCGTTGAAATTCGGAAAGGATGTTCAGTAGAGACAAATCTGGACAAAGTTTGTCTGTTAAAACATTTAAATAGGCATAACTCTGCCAAAAGTCATTCAACCTGAATATGTTGATGATATGCACAACTAGGTTGACTGTCGTCTTTGAATGCTGCTTTCCCTGTCCGATATTTTTAGCCTTCTTGATACTGATCATCCTTGTCAAGTTTTGTTGAAATCCAGCCAGAGGTTCAGGAGAACTAGCAAAGAAACTGTTTGTGTATCAAAACCATTTAAAGGGCCATAACTCCACCAAAAATCTGTCAACCGTAACGTGATGATGATAGGCACATCTAGCTTTGTGCTGATCATCCCTGCAAAGTTTCGTTGTCATCTGGCAAGGGGTTCAGGAGAACTAGTCCAGACAAAGTTTATGTATTAAAACCCTTAAAGGGCCATTAATCTGAAAAAAATCATTCAGCCGGACCCTGGCGATGATTTGCACAACTAGACCTGGAACTGATCGTCCCTAAAAGGTTTCGGTTAAATCCGGCCACGGGTTCAGGAGATATAGTCAGGACAAATTTTGTGTATTAAAACCCTTAAAGGGCCATAAATTCGCCAAAATCATTCAACCGGAACACGGTGACGATATTTCCAGTAGGCTTGATCATCCCAAAAAGGTTTCACTGAAATCCGGGCAAATGAAGGCCCTTTTGTCTTAATGAGGCCAATATTAAGCATATTTCAGAAAACCAAGGACCATAACTCCGGTGTAAATGGCTCGATCTGGCTGGTTTACGAACTTGCCTGAGCGTTCGTTGATAGTAACAATCTGGTTACGTTTGGTAAAGATCGGATTAAAAATGAAGGCCGTATCGTCTTAACGATGCAAAATATAGCATTTTTAACTAAATCAAGGACCATAACTCCGCTGTTACTAGTTCGATCTGGCTGGTTTTGGAACCTGTCCGAGCTTTTACTGATATTAACAACCTGGTAAAGTTTGGTAAATATCGGATGAAAAATGAAGGCCCTATCGTCTTGACGAGACAAAAGTTAACGACGGGCGACGGAAAATGGTAACGACGGACAGCTCGGAATGGCCAAAGGCCAGTAGAGCTAACGAAGGCCCTGTCGTGTTAACGAGGCCAAATTATAGCATATTTCGGGTTTTCAAACTTTTTTGAGCTTTCATTGATATTAACAAACTGGAAAAGTTTGGTAAAGATCGGATGAAAAATGAAGGCCCTATCGTCTTAACGAGGGAAAATATAGCATTTTTAACTAAATCAAGGGCCATAACTCCGCTGTTACTGGTCCGATCTGGCTGGTTTCCGAACTTCTCTGAGCTTTCATTGATATTAACAATCTGGTATGGATTGGTAATGATTAGATGGAAAATGAAGGCCCTATCGTCTTAACGAGACAAAAGTTAACGACGGGCGACGGAAAAGGTTAACGACGGACAACTCGGAATGGCCAAAGGCCAGTAGAGCTAACGAAGGCCCTGTCGTGTTAACGTGACCAAATGATGGCATATTTCAGAAAATCAAGGGCCATAACTCCGGTGTAAATGGTCCATTATTGCTGGTTTTCGAGCTCGTCGTGGCTTTTCATTAATATCAACAATCTTGGAGTGTTTGGTAAAGATCGGATGAAAAATGAAGGTCCTATCTTGTTAATGAGGCAGAATATAGCAATTTTACCTAATTCAAAGGCCATAACTAACTTGTTCGAACTGGCTGTTTTTTTTAACTCGTCCGAGATTTCATTGATATCAACAATCTGATAAAGTTTGAAACAGATCGGATGAAAAATGAAGGCCCTATCGTTTCGACGATTCAAAATTATAGTAACTTCCAGAAAATCAAGGGCCGTAACTCCGGTGTAAATGGTGTAAACTGGCTGGTTTTCGAACTCGTTCGAGCGTTCATTGATTTCAGCAATCTGATAGAGCTTGGTAAAGATCGAATGAAAAATAAATGTTAACGAGGCAAACTATAGCAATTTTAACTAAATCAAGGGCCATAATTCCGCTGTTACTAATTCGAACTGGCTGGTTTTCAAACTCGTCCGAGCTTTCATTGATATCAACAATCTGATAAAGTTTGAAAAAGATCGGATGAAAAATGAAGGCCCTATCGTTTATACGATTCCAAATTATAACAATTTCCAGAAAATCAAGGGCCGTAACTCCGGTGTAAATGGTCTAAACTGGCTGGTTTTCGAACTCGTTCGAGCGTTCATTGATATCAGCAATCTGGTAGAGCTTGGTAAAGATCGGATGAAAAATAAAGGCCCTGTAATGTTAACGAGGCAAACTATAGCAATTTTAACTAAATCAAGGGCCATAATTCCGCTGTTACTAATCCGAACTAGCTGGTTTTCAAACTCGTCCGAGCTTTCATTGATATCAACAATCTGATAAAGTTTGAAAAAGATCGGATGAAAAGTGAAGGCTCTATCGTGTTAACGAGGCAAAATACAGCAATTAACTAAATCAAGGGCCATAACTCCGGTGTTACTGGTCCGAACTGGCCGGTTTTCGAACTCGTCCGAGATTTCATAGATATCAACACTCTGCTAAAGATTGAAAAAGATCGGATGAAAAATGAAGGCACCATCGCGTTAACGAGGCAAAAGTTAACGTACGGACGACAGACAACTCGCCACCTCATAAGCTTTTTAGTTGTTTCAATTAACACCTAGGGACATCGGGTGATTAAATGATAATTTTGATGGTGATATTATGTTACTCAACACAAAGTCTGTACCATCTCCATAAAGGTTGAAAATAAATATATAAAGTCAGCATTTCATTATTTAAGTTATTTAAGTTTCGTTAAAATCACCACAGAATACAGTACCTGGGAGGGACTTTCCCAGCGTGTAAAGCGTGGAATCATTAGCAACAAAACCGGACGTGAACACAAGAGCTGCTTCCTTGCCATGGAGGGAGGCTAATTCTATCTCTAGCTCTTCGTGCAGTGGCGAGTTTCCCGATATATTACGTGACCCACCAGCACCAGCACCATGGTCATTCAAAGCGTTCCTGAAAATATATACACATCTTAGGAGGGCAGTGACTTCAGACTGTAATGCAAATAATAAGGGGAATAATCAGACTGGTCCAGAAGGAAAGGTCAGGAGTATGGCACGCCTTTGAAAAATAATGAGAATCGATGTTCTCAGTGGTGACTTATGAGAACTTAGGTACGGTCAAGTGCACAATAAATACCAGAACCTAGATTCTCGGGGGAGATCCTAAGTTTTATTTGAAAACCCAGGTTTTCGTAATTAATTGTGCAAATGGCGCATACTTAGGTCACAGTTTTTTTTTAAGAGCCCAGGTTTTCGTAATTAATGTGCACTTGGCGCGCTTTATTTATCAAACCTGTGATCTCAGTCCAAGCACCTAGAGTGACAGCCTAGGTTTTGATTGGTTATCTATATTCTGAATGTACCAATCAAAAAGCGCTTCGCCATCATTTGTGGTGCGAGTATGCGAACGTCTATGGATCACAAGCGTCAACAAGCAGAGTCTGTCGTTCGAGCAGGCTTCCAAGAGTAGCTAATGCCATGTGCACGTCTGAACACTGTGATATCAATTTTGGAAATTAAGCTGAGATTGGATTTAAAGAAACAATGCTATACTGCAATATCAATACTTGGGAAACTGTTCTCTTTCAGTCACTCTGAAAAGTGTTTGATGTGTAATATGCTAGTTTACTGTTCAGTAAACCCAATCTGTGAATTGAATTGAATTGGAGTTTTACGGCACACCAACACAAAAAGGTTACATGGCGCCAACAGGAATGAACATTCCAGGCCCAATCTCCATTTACATCTAGATAATTAAAACTACGCAGAATGGGCCTAGAACCTTCTCATCTGCAAAAATATAAATTTCACATTCATGAGAGTGTGATAGTAAGAATACTCTCTCAGAGGATATGATTACCGTCCGATGCGAATTTGAATGTTATATTTACTTTATTATACCGAATACCTCTCCAGCCAAAATAAGGTTCATTTTTAGTAGAGATTTCACTGTGCCGGATAAATATTTCCAAAACTGGTTTTGTTCCGATGTTCAGCGTAAGAATGAGAATGACCATCCACATGCATCCTTTCCCATATCGTCAAATTCATACAACAGCCAACTATTAATAGTTCTAATTTCATTTGACAATTGTTCTGTGAAACAAATTACACAATGATGTACATGTGCTTCCTGACATGCTCCGTTTAAATCAAGGGGTATGCCAAATCAACACAACTAACCTGAGACTACTGAGAAACACTGTTTTTAACCAGTTTTTAAACATGTCTTTAAAAAGACTTACTTAACACCTAACACATTTACTGATCACTTATCATCACTTTTTGTCTTATTGTCATACCTTTACTATTTTACTAAATCTGCACAAACGCACACATCTGCACATAATACTTGAATGGACAGTTGCAGGATGTAGAGATAGATATTTCATTATCTCGAATCTTGCACCGAAGCCTCAAATTTAGATATAATTGCATTCGAAGTCGCAATTCAGTCTAGCACCATCTACCACCATCAGGCAATGTTTGTCCTATTTCCTCTAGTTACGCAAGATACGTTCGGTTTTTAAA